>CABPRJ010002382.1:1161957-1238776 GCA_902439185.1 Cinara cedri | reverse complement strand
TGGACCAGACGAACAATTTTTACATTATCTAAGTGATACGCTGTCTACAGTTTTCACGGACCAGTTTCCAAGTATATTCAATGAATTTTTATTATATATTTTGATACAATTCTAGTAAAGAGGCAACTGGATTATTGACAAATCTTCGAACATTTGAATTCATTATTATTTTGCACCTTCAGATGTCTACCGTACTAGAGTGAAATTAAATCCAATTAATGACACATATTTATATGAGTACGTGTGTACATGTAAATTGTTCTCGAACTCGACCACTTATGACTGGATAAAGGTAATTTTTTTATGCATCTTCATTTCTTTCTTGTCATTCAAAGGATTTATCTTCTTCGGATTATAGTGATGCGGCTTTTTTTTTTATTAATTGCTTTACATTTATTTTTCCGTTAACATTCATCAGTATTTGCACGNATATGAGTACGTGTGTACATGTAAATTGTTCTCGAACTCGACCACTTATGACTGGATAAAGGTAATTTTTTTAATCATCTTCATTTCTTTCTTATCATTCAAAGGATTTATCTTCTTCGGATAATAGTGATGCGGCTTTTTTTTTTATTCATTGCTTTACATTTATTTTTCCGTTAACATTCATCAGTATTTGCACGCCATAATGGATACATACCACTTATAATAATTTAAGTACATGTGGTAGTGTTGAAAGAATTTTAGAACCTGACGATTCAACTCTCCAGAGGGTACAGATAACGTTTCATGTATTTTTTTTATTTATTTTCTATCAGATATTCTAGATCCGATTTCAGTAATTAATAGTATTCGCTTTTCGGTGCTGGGACATATATATTGAGATATTCTCATTCAAATAATCATGTTTTATGAAATTTTGAAACTTTGCATATTCATATCGATACAAATGTGATATTATTTGAGATCATGGACCAGACGAACAATTTTTACATTATTAAGGGATACGCTGTCTACAATTTTCACGGACCAGTTTCCAAGTATATTTAATGAATTTTTATTATATGTTTTGATACAATTCTAGTAAAGAGGCAACTGGATTATTGACAAATCTTCGAACATTTGAATTCATTATTATTTTGCACCTTCAGATGTCTACCGTACTAGAGTGAAATTAAATCCAATTAATGACACATATTTATATGAGTACGTGTGTACATGTAAATTGTTCTCGAACTCGACCACTTATGACTGGATAAAGGTAATTTTTTTAATCATCTTCATTTCTTTCTTATCATTCGAAGGATTTATCTTCTTCGGATTATAGTGATGCGGCTTTTTTTTTTATTAATTGCTTTACATTTATTTTTCCGTTAACATTCATCAGTATTTGCACGCCATAATGGATACATACCACTTATAATAATCTAGGTACATGTGGTAGTGTTGAAATAATTTTAGAACCAGACGAATCATCTCTCCAGAGGGTAAATATAACGTTTCATGTATTTTTTTATTTATTTTCTATCAGATATTCTAGATCCGATTTCAGTAATTAATAGTATTCGCTTTTCGGTGCTGGGACATATATATTGAGATATTCTCATTCAAATAATCATGTTTTATGAAATTTTGAAACTTTGCATATTCATATCGATACAAATGTGATATTATTTGAGATCATGGACCNAATTTTCACGGACCAGTTTCCAAGTATATTTAATGATTTTTTATTATATATTTTGATACAATTCTAGTAAAGAGGCAACTGGATTATTGACAAATCTTCGAACATTTGAATTCATTATTATTTTGCACCTTCAGATGTCTACCGTACTAGAGTGAAATTAAATCCAATTAATGACACATATTTATATGAGTACGTGTGTACATGTAAATTGTTCTCGAACTCGACCACTTATGACTGGATAAAGGTAATTTTTTTATGCATCTTCATTTCTTTCTTGTCATTCAAAGGATTTATCTTCTTCGGATTAAAGTGATGCGGCTTTTTTTTTTATTAATTGCCTTACATTTATTTTTCCGTTAACATTTATCAGTATTTGCACTCCATAATGGATACATACCACTTATAATAATTTAAGTACATGTGGTAGTGTTAAACGAATTTTAGAACCTGACGAATCATCTCTCCAGAGGGTAAATATAACGTTTCATGTATTTTTTTATTTATTTTCTATCAGATATTCTAGATCCGATTTCAGTAATTAATAGTATTCGCTTTTCGGTGCTGGGACATATATATTGAGATATTCTCATTCAAATAATCATGTTTTATGAAATTTTGAAACTTTGCATATTCATATCGATACAAATGTGATATTATTTGAGATCATGGACCAGACGAACAATTTTTACATTATCTAAGTGATACGCTGTCTACAATTTTCACGGACCAGTTTCCAAGTATATTTAATGATTTTTTATTATATATTTTGATACAATTCTAGTAAAGAGGCAACTGGATTATTGACAAATCTTCGAACATTTGAATTCATTATTATTTTGCACCTTCAGATGTCTACCGTACTAGAGTGAAATTAAATCCAATTAATGACACATATTTATATGAGTACGTGTGTACATGTAAATTGTTCTCGAACTCGACCACTTATGACTGGATAAAGGTAATTTTTTTATGCATCTTCATTTCTTTCTTGTCATTCAAAGGATTTATCTTCTTCGGATTATAGTGATGCGGCTTTTTTTTTTATTAATTGCTTTACATTTATTTTTCCGTTAACATTCATCAGTATTTGCACGCCATAATGGATACATACCACTTATAATAATTTAAGTACATGTGGTAGTGTTAGACGAATTTTAGAACCTGACGAATCATCTCTCCAGAGGGTAAATATAACGTTTCATGTATTTTTTTATTTTTTTTCTATCAGATATTCTAGATCCAATTTCAGTAATTAATAGTATTCGCTTTTCGGTGCTGGGACATATATATTGAGATATTCTCATTCAAATAATCATGTTTTATGAAATTTTGAAACTTTGCATATTCATATCGATACAAATGTGATATTATTTGAGATCATGGACCAGACGAACAATTTTTACATTATCTAAGTGATACGCTGTCTACAATTTTCACGGACCAGTTTCCAAGTATATTTAATGAATTTTTATTATATGTTTTGATACAATTTTAGTAAAGAGGCAACTGGATTATTGACGAATCTTCGAACATTTGAATTCATTATTATTTTGCACTTCAGATGTCTACCGTACTAGAGTGAAATTAAATCCAATTAATGACACATATTTATATGAGTACGTGTGTACATGTAAATTGTTCTCGAACTCGACCACTTATGACTGGATAAAGGTAATNTAGTAAAGAGGCAACTGGATTATTGACAAATCTTCGAACATTTGAATTCATTATTATTTTGCACCTTCAGATGTCTACCGTACTAGAGTGAAATAAAATGCAATTAATGACACATATTTATATGAGTACGTGTGTACATGAAAATTGTTCTCGAACTCGACCACTTATGACTGGATAATGGTAATTCTTTTAATCATCTTCATTTCTTTCTTGTCATTCAAAGGATTTATCTTCTTCGGATTATAGTGTAGCGGCTTTTTTTTTTATTAATTGCTTTACATGTATTTTTCCGTTAACATTCATCAGTATTTGCACGCCATAATGGATACATACCACTTATAATAATCTAGGTACATGTGGTAGTGTTGAAATAATTTTAGAACCTGACAAATCATCTCTCCAGAGGGTAAATATTACGTTTCATGTATTTTTTTATTTTTTTTCTATCAGATATTCTAGATCCGATTTCAGTAATTAATAGTATTCGCTTTTCGGTGCTGGGACATATATATTGAGATATTCTCATTCAAATAATCATGTTTTATGAAATTTTGAAACTTTGCATATTCATATCGATACAAATGTGATATTATTTGAGATCATGGACCAGACGAACAATTTTTACATTATTAAGGGATACGCTGTNATCTCTCCAGAAGGTACAGATAACGTTTCATGTATTTTTTTTTATTTATTTTGTATCAGATATTCTAGATCCGATTTCAGTAATTAATAATATTCGCTTTTCGGTACTGGGACACATATATTGAGATTATCTCATTAAAATATTTATGATTAATGAAATTTGGAAATTTTGCATATTCATATCGATACAAATGTGATATTAATTGAGATCATTGACCAGACGAACAATTTTTACATTATCTAAGTGATACGCTGTCTTCAATTTTCACGGACCAGTTTGCAAGTATATTTAAAGATTTTTTATTATATATTTTGGTATTTTTGCAACTGAATTATTGACAAATCTTTGAACATTTGAATTCATTATTATTTTGCACCTTTAGATGTCTACCGTACTAGAGTGAAATAAAATGCAATAAATGACACATATTTATATGAGTACATGTGTACCTGTAAATTGATCTCGAACTCGACCACTTATGACTGGATAAAGGTAACTTTTTTAATTATTTACATTTTTTTCTTGTCATTAAAATTATATATCTTCTTCGGATNAACATTCATCAGTATTTGCACGCCATAATGGATACATACCACTTATAATAATCTAGGTACATGTGGTAGTGTTGAAATAATTTTAGAACCTGACGAATCATCTCTCCAGAGGGTAAATATAACGTTTCATGTATTTTTTTATTTATTTTCTATCAGATATTCTAGATCCAATTTCAGTAATTAATAGTATTCGCTTTTCGGTGCTGGGACATATATATTGAGATATTCTCATTCAAATAATCATGTTTTATGAAATTTTGAAACTTTGCATATTCATATCGATACAAATGTGATATTATTTGAGATCATGGACCAGACGAACAATTTTTACATTATTAAGGGATACGCTGTCTACAATTTTCACGGACCAGTTTCCAAGTATATTTAATGATTTTTTATTATATGTTTTGATACAATTCTAGTAAAGAGGCAACTGGATTATTGACAAATCTTCGAACATTTGAATTCATTATTATTTTGCACCTTCAGATGTCTACCGTACTAGAGTGAAATAAAATGCAATAAATGACACATATTTATATGAGTACATGTGTACCTGTAAATTGATCTCGAACTCGACCACTTATGATTGGATAAAGGTAACTTTTTTAATTATTTACATTTTTTTCTTGTCATTAAAATTATATATCTTCTTCGGATTATTGGGATACGGCTTTTTATTTTATTAATTGCTTTACATTTATTTTTCCGTTAACATTCAACAGTATATGCACGTTAAAATGTATAGATCTTAATTATAATTATCTAGGTACGTGTGTTATCGTTGAAAGAAAATTAGAACCTGACGATTCTACTCTCCAGAGAGTAAATTTCAAGTTTCGTGTTTTTTTTTTTTTTTATTTAATCATTTAGCAGATATTCTAGATCCGATTTCATTATTTAATAATATTTGCTTTTCTGTGCTGGGACAAATATATTCAGACAATCATATTACAATTTTCATTTTTCAATATATCATGCCAGCCCTGCATATTCATATCGTTACGAATGCGACTTATGTGAGGATCGTGGACCTGACGAACATTTTTTACTCCATCGATGTGATACGTTTTTTAATATTATTGACGGACCGGTTTTCAAGTATATATATATTTTTTTTTCATATATTTTGATATGTTTATTGTTATGTAGCTAGAAGACTGTTGGAAAATATTTGAACTTTTGAATTATTTTATAATTTGTCACTTTTACATTTCAGTTAGTCGTTATCTTTGTGTGGACGAATCGGTAATTTGTAAGTCAATATGATTTGCAGCCTTTTCGATGCTAATAGTTCATATGTCACACTTACTGATAAGTGTTAGTGAATTGAGCAAGGACCTAAAGTAAGACCCCAACAAAAATGTCATTGAGTCGACTCATTTAACTCAACTGAATTTAAACGATCCAACCCACTCAAATGATTTGAAGTTTCCAACTCAAATGTTTACATCATGGACGAACGTTAAACTCAACCATTTGTTATTATAATAATTATGATCAATTCTCAAATGTATGTTATTTATATTTTTTATAGAGAACTCTAGATTTTATTCTGGTCCTGACACTTGTGTTCTTTCCAATCCCTTTACATATATTTTGCAACTAGCTTTTTACAGTATTCTCTAATCATGAAGATTTGCGTAATTTACCTATTAATTTAGGTGCTTGTGTACTTTATTAACGGATGCAATTATTTATAAACATTTATCCTCTTAACCTTAAAAACATTTTCAATCCAGCTTTGCACAGTAATCATATGACAATAAATGTTACCTACTATACCTATTCATATACGTGCATGTGTACTTCATGAACAGACGTTGGTCTCGATAATTCTTCAATCTAATAAATATTCGTGTATTTTTATTTATATGTTATTTTCAACCTAACTTATATTTTGCATTTCGATTTTCTTTTACTTATGACCAAATGGTTGTTTTTATTATTTCGCCTATAATTTAATATTATGAACAATTCTAATTAAAAACGAAAAATCATATGCAATTGAATAGTTGTATGAATTTAAATGTTCAAGTATATAGTAAAGGCCGTTCTTAACTTCCCCCAATGATAGTTGAGCAACATTTTTAACACCTATATGATGCATATGCATGCTACTTTCCCCCGTTTTTACAGGAACAAAAATTTATTTCAGTCGAAATTGCACCCTCGTTCCTGCAACTTACTTGCAGTCAGTCACTTATTTATCACCTGCTTTTTTTTTCTTTTTATCACCCATGAAAATTAAGTCTATTTATGAAATCCAACTGGTATTACAGTATCCTGCATAAGTATTTTGACGGCATCGGTGTGATGAGTCATCGCTAAAAATGTGGTGAACTGCTATCCACAACAGGTCGAATAAATGTACACTACTTATTAAATTGATTATTATGTATACATACACATAAACACAGGTCAAAGAGGGCGGGACGATTCACCTATCGTTTCCTTTCCCATAACCACCAATAGTATAAAGTCATTTCAATACAGATAACATAGTAAAACGAAAGAATCGTTGCGAAAAATACAATTGTATTATAATTGTTTTTATATTATTATGAAAACGATAGATGTGATGTCGAACGTCAAATTTGCATATGAAAATAGCATAGAAATTATTCGTATTATTATATTCTTCAAGTAAAATATAACACGCGAAAATATTGAGCTTTTGGTGTATATACATATAAAGTTGTATATAAATAACGGGATTTTGAACTATTGTTATTTTATTCGTTACCTGCTGTATTATTTTCGACAGTCATATAACTGTCGAAACAGATTATCGTACAGGGTATAGCTTATTATTTATAATGCATATATATATAGGTGGATATTTATCGAATAATTTAATCGAATAAGCCAATGTTCCTGCGATCATCAGATAGGAATAATAACTTCGTATTTTATAGTGAATAATAATAATAATATTTTGGTACGTATTTTACATTGCATAGTCGGATTGGATTTTATTTTGTAATGAAATATTTGTAAGCGAAATAAAACGCGCGCATAATAACCAACGCTGTCATCGAATCGTTCTGAGAGTTATAAATATAACACAAAACTCGAACGAAAAATACTATAATATAATATCCTAAACCGTTTATCTTCTTCTTCCCGGAGTTTCTATCCGTTTCGGATGTAGGAAATAAATAATCATATAATGAATATATTTTCTTTGTCCATCTTCTTCCGAAATCTCTTTTCCCTTCTATTTTTCCTTGTCGCACAACTTGCAGTCCTTGGTTCTATATTCATTGTGTAACCCAGATATTCTATATTTTCCGAGATTTTATAGTTATCAGTTATTATTTCTTCTGTCACATTATTTGAAGTGAACTTATGTTGGATACACGATCTGTCAATGGGATATTTAAAATATAACGATATTGAGTCATATTTCTATTTACCTGATTGATATTTCTGTTAACCTTCACGTTTCAGCTCCATATGATAAGATGAAAATAATGTAAAATATTAGCAGTCTAATTTTAGTATCAAGTAACTCATCACGACATTTGAATAATTTAGATATTTTATGGAATACACTACTGGCTTTCTCAACCCGGTATTTTATTTCATTTTAAAGCACCCAATCTTCACTAACCAATGCACCTAGATAATTGTACTTTTAAATTTGTACTGTTCGCACCGTATATAATACAATAAAATGTAACGAGACTCAGTGTAAATAATAATTATAAGAACGTATCATAACGAGAAAATAAATCACGCCTTGGTATAAATATTTGCTATATACACCGAGATTATAATATTGTCATCGTCAACTATAGCCCGAATACCTACACGAAGATTTTAAGTAAATTCAATTCACTTAACAACAAGCGAATTCGATTTATTTACAATATATTTTTAAAAGTGTACCGTGTATACTGTACACCCTTATACTACCGTATTATATTCAGTAGGTACAATGCGTTTATACCGTTTTTATACTTATTAGTATATAAACGGAATAAACATGCATAATACGTAATAATATACGTAACTGTTATTGATTTTCAAATCAAAACCAACATTTTTAGACTTTCATAACGTCACTTATATAACGTTGAAATTAAAGCCATATTGTAACGAATATTTCAGAAATAAAATCATTAAACAACATCAAATGCCGGTGGGGCGAGGGGAAAACGCTGAAAAGAATTAGTTTACTCGAAATCTGCGTATATAAAGGCTTGCTCGTGACAAAACAGTCACCCCGTGGATATACTTCAACGGTTTTCGTAAGAAATAACACGGTAAGTTAGATTTTAACATTTTTAATTCTACCAGGTGATCCATTTAACTGGGTACACTCAATATCTAGGAAGTTATTGACTCTTTTCGAAATTGGTTTTCTAAAACATTTAAGAATCAAGCGGATCTAGGATTTTATATTTAAGTTATTTTTTATGGCTCTAATTTTTGGGGGTAAACCACTATCTACTTTTGATTTTCAAATAGCAACTTATATTAAAAACTCAATAAATATATGAAGTATTAGTTAAAATAAATTTTAGAGTTGACATTTTTGATTTTCGTAATTTCCGATCCATATTGTGTGGCGGTCCATCACGCAGTGTGTTAATAATACACTACCTACTCTCCTTCAACCCAAACTTAAAAGTGGAATATCTCGTCAATGGCTTGACAGAAATTAAAAATGCCAACACTAAAATTTATTTTAATTAATACTCCGTCTATTTATGAATGTTTTAATATAGGTGGTAATTTAAAAACTAAAATTAGATAGAAGTTTTACCCCCAAAAATAAGAATGACAAAAAATAACACAAATATAAAATTGTAGAGCAACTTGTTTTTTAATTGATCTAGAAAACAAATTCCGGAAAAAAATAATACTTTCCAAGATAATGAGTGTACCCACTTAAATAGATCACCTAGTATAGAAAATGTTGCACTATATTATAATATCCAAACGTACATATACAAGATGATAAATCATACATTTTATTTATTCATACGTCTAAATCATTATTTTCCGTGTATATTAAATAATAAGATTACAAAACATAGACCTTAAACCTATACATAGTTTTTTTAAAAAATTACCAAAATTAAAATTATTAGAACATATTCTAAAGGCATATTCTGATATTTTTAATATTTATCTATACACACATACATATATATTTATGAATTTAAAGGGATTTAGGACATACAAAAATCTGCTCTAATTATTAATATTAAATTAATTATTAAAAAAATATAGTGGAAGAAAAACAATTTGTTTATAAGAAAATACATAAATATATTGTTTGTATCGTCTACTGAAAAATATGAATTTTCGAGTCATCGTAATGTTTTTGATGATATCCGTCCATTTCTACACTTCCGATATGACGTAAGTACACCTATATACACCGACGGAATCGTTGCTATATTTGTATAATATATTTCTGTTCCGTTTTTATAATAAAAAATATTCAACAGGCACAATATTATATTTTTTTTTTCATTCCGACGACGTGGGCACTACTCGCCGCCGCCGCCGCTCTTTTGACTTTTTGCCACATAATTCTAATCTTTTAAATCGTCCAGAAAATATACGTATACACAAACACACATGCACACACGCAAACGCGCGTGCGCGCGGACGAGCGAGAGCAACGTCTGTGCAGACACAGTCCAAATATAACTCCGGACCGTATCGTCTTTTCGACGACGTGCGGGATTGACCGTCGACGTAGTTCGAATCGCTGGAAAACGTTGGCACACAGTTTAATACTTTTTATTATTATTATTATATGCGTAATAATACACACGTACGGAATATCGTTGGTACAATATTATTTATTCATTTATTTTTTTAATTTATTTATTAAGATTAACCGGCTGAGCCCTTTTTATATACAGCATACATTTATATATAACATACTACGATCATAAAAATATTACGAGCACTACGCACGTGTCGAACTACAGAGACTGCCGAAAGCCCAAAACGAGTGGTTGTCAAAGGTACGGGACGCATTCTGCACGTCTGTTAAATTATAGTATAATTAGTAATTGTTAGGATTTTCCGTAATAATTGTAATTTTAGATTTTGAGTGTAGCGAAGAACGTGTTGGTTTTACAAAGTTGTTTATTTTTTTTTTTTTTTATACTGTGAACAAAAAATTCTATCAGGAATCTTGTTCTGAAGTAGCAGGAATTGCACCTTTTCTAAAAGGAGATTTTCCTGGGGGTAATTTAAGATGATAATTTTTTGATTTTTCTTAGTTTTCCCAATCAACGGAGAAAAATAGACAGATGGAAAATGTACGAAATTTTGGTATTACAGTCGTTTCCTATTAATAGAGACATTGGTTAATAAGGACAACCGCTTAATCCGGACAATACTTCAATTACGAAAACAATGTATATTTGTAGTGTAAACGCGTTCACCGCTTATTTGGGCTACGAATCCGGATAATTGGGACATTGTTTGGGACAAAAAGATAATGAAGAAAACCCCATAAGTGCTTTGGATGCTTGTTCAAACTACATTCGTCAACAATCGTAAGAAACAAACTAATATCGATAATTGTTTTAAATAAGATAAAAAAATATATATTATCTATTATGCGTGTATTCTTATAAATAATTAATGTATAATATCATATTTTTCTTTTTGTATTTATAAATAATTTCCATAATATGTATGTATACATTAATATAAAATGTACAATAATATAAATATAAAAAATCCGTTTTTCAACAAATTTCTATGTTCTTTTTTTATTTCGGATTATTGGGACAAAATAACACACAATCAATGTGTTCCAACAAAGCGGATTCGACTGTAGTAAAACAATATTACGGCCTTTTTTTCCCTGTGAACAACATTTCTACCAGCAATTTTGCTCCAATTTACAACGATAGCACTTTTTCTGAAAGTAAATCTGACTGGTGTAGTACTTTACGAAAGTAATTTTTTATTTTTGTTTTCATAATATATGGGGAAAAAACGGGAAAATTCACGAAGTGTATTATTTTAAAATTGTATACAGCTTTTCATAACCAAACTGTACTCAAAATCATTTTTCGATAGCAAAGATTAATCGTTGCGTACAGATATACATTAAATTTCTCTCTATATCCTATCTTCCTAACTTATATACTAACGGATATACGCTGTATATCCGCATCTTTTTACGCTTTATGTTTTCTGCCAGAAATATTATTCTGATTAAAAAATGGTAAGTGATGATAATTGTTGTTGAATTTTTAATCTTGTTAGTGAGTACGAAAGTTGCTTAAATTAAACAAGTTGTTTAATAATATTGTGAAAAACCGAAAAAAAAAAAAATGTAGAAAGAACAGGAAAATATTCGATTTTTAATTCTGTTTTGAATGTATTGAGTTTTTTTTTTCTTGTAATTCAGTTAAAAATATTTGTAGAGACTTAAAATTTGGACAGAAAGCCTATATTTGCCTTTTAGTTGAAAACTAATATAGTATTGAATGTGTGTATAATGCTATATTTAAAATATGATGGGTGTTTCTATCTACA
Source organism: Cinara cedri (assembly GCA_902439185.1). NCBI lineage: Eukaryota > Metazoa > Arthropoda > Insecta > Hemiptera > Aphididae > Cinara > Cinara cedri. The sequence goes on along the minus strand of CABPRJ010002382.1, from coordinate 1,226,739 downwards.
GGATGAGAGGGCAGAACTTCTCTCTCAGAACTGTTATAGTCTTATGGAGGAAACGATAAAAAAAAAGTACGAACTTAAACCGTGAATAGTATATAATGAGATCTAAATCGTTAAGTACTTATACGTTTTGTTTATACCTACATAATTTGATAACCTATTTTAATAACCTTCGAATGTTTTAAACGCGTCTGTCGGGAATAAACACCAAGTTCCTGAAACTGGACATAGTAGTAACGATAAAAAAATGAAAAAATATGCCAAATGTATTCGTCTAATATCGTCCGGATACCAATCAATTAAATTACTATATAAGTGCATACGCACGTGTACGTATAGTAAAAGTGGGCGACGGGAAATTTGTTTGTACAATATTTACTCTCGTTTTTTATACGTTCTGCGGCAGTTTACAAGACAAAGACGTGTGACAAAAAGTAATTTTTTTAATATATTTTTACAATTTCACACACACACACTCACACGTACAAACATGGATGATAAACACAACAGGATGCATCGTTATCAAATCGATTATTTTTAAATCCGTTTAAATATATTCTCGTTGACTTTTTATGAAGAGTCTTTCGCGGTCGACTGTACACCTATGCCACTGTATATAGTAGGTACTTTCATCGTGAATTCGACTTTTACCGCCGGAACCAGCTGCACATTTTGGTTTCAACTCTCTCTTTCACCGACATATTGACGATAAATCGGAATTTATAATACGAGCAAATTTCAACATAAATTTAGGCGTTATGTGTATTGTATAATATTTTACTATATCTTTATATTTATTATAGAGGTACTAAATGTTCACCAAACATAAAAAAAAAAACTTTATCCGTTCTGATGCTTACTTATTTTGTTGATAAGCTAAATACAATAAACGTTATCGGTTTGCAAACTTTCAGGATTTTTTAATTTACTTGTATAAAAGGTACAGAAAATGTCTTCGCTATGTGTTCTGATATTTCGGTACCTCTACTATAAATACTTACGCAAAAAGTAATTTTACTTGGACGATTTTACTTCCCTTTATAAACGCCGTTTCTCTCTTGTATCAGTTGGGCACGGTTTTGTGACTTGAAAATGAGCCTTGGTTTAGTAAATATTATGATTGAAAAACCACAAAAATAATTTGATATACTGTATATAGATAAAAATAATTCACTTCATAAGAGAACATCAGCGCTATTCGGTTATTCTATAACACACCTACTTTAAAATAATCAAAACCTACGATAAATAACAAAATATACTGCGTCTATATATACTTAAAAACCGCATTAAAACTTTAACGTTCGCTTTCGATTTCTCCAAGTCAGTTTTTCACCCATTTTATGGTAAGTTTTCATGTATATGTCGCAGAGATGAAAGTCGAGAATCATTTCTAAAGACGTGGTATATACTTGCCGTCCAAATTCCGGTTCCGCTATCCTAACTTAGCCTAGTAAAAATTCGGCTGACCAAAAAAATTGGGTATATTTTTACCGTTTAAAAAGTTGTATACTTCGAATATACATAAAAAAACTTTATTGTAAACCTATTACATGACTTATAAGTTAAAACATTGTCCAGAATTTAAAATGTTTTATAACATTAATATTTATAAATATTATATATAATTCTATGTACTTGTTTTTTTTGTTGAGAAATTTCAACACATTCGGTAATGCACGGTCGGGATTATCGAAAATCTTCGGTCTACATTTTAATTTGTGCCATTTGAGATTTTGATCAAATATTGAAATAATTTCGAGAATACCTGCTCTCCGCTCATAGTCTATATAATAGTGACGTATAAATAACATTGTTTTTTTTTTTTTGTTCAATCTTATCTGCTGGAAATTTTCACGGTTCTCAATTTATTATCAACAAAAGGATCTGCAAATTTTCAAGGCCAACGTTTTCAAATTGACAAAAAATAATAAAAACAAATACAATACCCGTAGGTCGAGTGAACTACATTATTATTATTATATTTTTTTAATTCAACACCGTACGTCCATGTCTGTACATATAACACCGAAGACAATAATAATAATAATATTATTATAGCCGTATTATCATTCGAACAGTAGCGTTGCATTATAATGTGGTATTATAATTTACAATACTTACTTTTGGTCTGTTGCCTACGTATAACCGTATCACATACGTTGTTTTTTGTTTAAATTAAAAATTAAAAATCTGCATGACAATCGCTCGCGCGAACCGAAAATATGATATGTATAAATAAAAGACAAAACTAACGTCCTCGTGAGAGCGGAGCACAAACAAAATAAAAACATTTTCAGAAGTCGTATATATTATACAATACGAATAAATATTGTATTATTTACTTTGTGTGTTATCTATTTATATTATATAGTTATTGTTATATATTTTTTTTTTCAACCATGTATTTAAAGAATTCTTTATGAAATCATCTATACACTTTTAATTACTTGTATTATTTTTATTAATTACGTCTAAATGACCTCCGGCTGTATGAGTTATCCTTAGGGGATTCTGCACGTGGTTTTATGTTTTTAAACATAATTTTAGACATCTTATACCCTCGTTGTGTCCGTCCGTCCGTAGTTACCAGTACATAGTTACGGTTGTTGATTTAGTTGACAAGGAGTTATGTTATTATATATGTTATTCGTAGCTTTATTATTATTATTTCTCCCTGAAGAGAAACAGAATACTCCCACTGTACCTCTACCTGTTGTGAGAGACAACAAAAGGGGTTGCGTCAGGTCAAAAACCGGTGGATAACTTTGTCAAACAGTAATTAGGAGTTTTAAATAAGACGTTGGAGGATTGTCCTATTTTGAATGTGGGTGGCAACGACAAGTTAGCGAAGGTACCATTGGTCATAATGTTTGCAGATGGTTTAGCTTAGAAAGGAGAATCCGGAATAAGTTAACAATGGGCTAGCCGAATGGAGAGTAGCACATGAAATAAAAGGACTTAAGATAAGTAATAGTAAAACAGAGTATATGAAGCATAGAATAATAGGACAAAATAGCTAACGATAATTAGTGGTAACATAATACGTGAGGTTAAGAGTTTAGTACCTAGAATCTTTTTTACAAAAGAACGGTAGCTTTTGAGTGGACGTGGAACATAGGATTTAGTGTTATTGTATAAAGTGAAGAAAAACGTTAGATATTCTATGTGACAATAGAATTCCAATGAGACTTAAAGGTAAGGTAAGTTCTACAAAAGTGTGTTGAGACTGACTATGTTGTATAGTTTGAAACGTTGGGTGGTAGACAGAAAAATAGATCTGAAAATGAATGAATAGAAATGAGAATACCTAGGTAGATGAGTGGAGTGACGAAGGAAGATAGGATAAGGAATGAGTACATAAGAGGTAGCTTAGGCCTCAATTTTATATTAGGCAAATAAGGGAGAAAAAACTGAGATGGTTTGAGCATATCAAGAGGAAAAGAATCCGAAGCAGTAAGAATTATATTGAAAATAAATAGAAGGAAAGAAGAGAATAGGAAGACTAAGGGAGTGGTTAAATGCGATTTAGAATGGTATAAAGACAGCCGATGTATACAAGATACGAGATCGGGTGAAGTGGAAGTTTATGACAATAGTGGTTAGCCATAAATAGTTTACATAAATAGTTACTACTAGGCGAAGGTGTGGAAAAAAATTATTATTATTATTCATTTAAATATAAATTCATAATATTAATTTTCTTATTTATTTAAATATAAGTATCAGAAAGATACATTCATACTAGTCAATATTGAAATTACAAAGTAATAATATAAGTAATACTTAAATAATTTAAATTAGAAACTCTAGAATTTAAAACGTTAATATATGTATAAAAATTTTTAATTTATGTATTTATACATTAGTATAATATACTAGGTTACCAAATTCTCTCAAAATATTTTATATGGAACTATAATTTATTGTTCAAAATAGGTTTAGAAACCGGAAAAATAACTCACTTGTAAAGTAGACTTTTCTAATTTGTTTTTTTTTTTTATATAATTATATAAACTGTTAATAATTCGTTATTAATTATTACGAGTTATTAATATTTAAAATGCCTTAATCATTTTTACAAATAATTCAATTAGTTTTAATTGCTAATTGGTATAAGGAATGCATGATTTGTTGTTTTTCTCAAAACATGGTTAACAGAAAAAACTATCATGCTTCGGAAAACGATCCGATTTAGAATAATGTGTAGTGTTGGAAAGAGGAGAAATTTCTACAGGGCTTAGTCACTATTTTCGAGTGTACTCGTTTTTTTTTTTGTTTTTTTTTTTTTTAAGTGAAACTTTTTATTTTGACAAAAATCCTCCAAAACGTTCACGCCGTGCCTCTAAAAAAGATACGGATTTATTTACCATTTACCTGTGGTAGTTTATTCAAAACGTTTTTATAGATTCCCAATAGTTACTTCATCGCTCAACACTTTCTATATTGCCTGGTAACGTTTTGGAGAAAATTTCTTGCAGTAGTTGCAATTGCGAATCTTTCGGACTGTAATCGTCTCGTGTGAACGGATAATGCGCGGCGATGACGAAATCAAAGAACGGACAAATTGTTTAGACGACAACAATATATAATGTACTCCTAAACAATATTTTGTATTCAAGGTCTTTGGTACATTGTGTGCACACCACGTTCGTCGTGTGAGTGCAAATAAATGAGAAATACGATTTTATGTGTATATATATATATATATATATATATATATATATATATATATATATGTACTTATAGACAGATACCTTTATACGGATTTGTTGATGATGCGTTTATTTTTTTTAACACACAACTATGTAGGTAGATATATTATTATAGTTAGACGCGAGACGACGTGCCATTTTGTCGGTAGTTAAACCAAACATTATTAATTAATCGGAAAACAAAAGTCTCTCCTACCTCTAACCAACTCCAGTCTCGATCTTCTGATCAAACTGTATGCGAATATGCTACGTCATTGCTGAAACGCTAAAAAGTTTTTTTTTCGTCTACACGGTTTCGAAGAAAATTTTAAAAAGTAAATTTAAATGATCACAATAATATATGTAACCCCAAGTTAACAATCCATTATAGCACTTCTGTGCTTAACGTCATCATAATGCCCATCATTTCTCTGGGAAATCGTCTTCTTGGGCAACCTGGTACAATGTGTTCCACTGTTTGGCTTTTGGTACCACAATCGCATTCAGGTTCATCTCAAAATTTCCACTGATGCATCAAATGCCTTCGTCTTCCATAACCTGTTATGAACCGGTTTAAAATTATCCGTTCTTTTATTTTTTAATTTATTTTTTTTTTTGTAACTCTTGTTATTTCTGTATCATTTACCATAGTGTTATAATAATAACGAAAACAACTATATAAAAATCAATAATGGTTAAAATAATAAACTGACTATATATAATTCTATATATACATATTTGTATATTATAAAATTATTAAACAATTCGGTAACATAGTATATTATCCTAATGTATACAAATCTAAATAAATTATATTCTCTAATTTGTAAATAGTAAAGAGGAAATTTTTAAAATTATTAAAACACTTATACTTTCGTAATACTTTTTTAATACTAACTAGTATGTATTTATATTTTAAATTAATTGAGAACAATATTTCGAAGGGTAAGATATTGCGTTTTTTGTGAAAAAGTTATTATTTGTTTAAAGTTTTAACACATAAAAATTGTATAAACGGTAAATTGACTGCTATATTCGGAGGAAATGGAAAAAAACACAACTTCTTGCCCTCCGGAATATTGTTTTCTTTTAGTTTTATAATAGGTGTTTTTACTTTAAAACCAAAGTTTAGCGAGTTCTGTGCAGTCTGTGTAAATATGTCTAAACTATATCGTACGTTTGTAAGACGGAAACAACAAATGATTGTGCACCGTCCTCTTAATACACAAATTTAATTAATAACGATGATGATAATAAAAATAATGTTACGAATAATGTATAATTCCTTGTCAAGAAAATCAATAACCGTTAAAAAAAAATGTATTTTAATTTTTCGGCAAGCTGAAAAGCACGTATAACCATACTAGTTTACCGAGCTCCATTCAGAATCGTATTTTGGTTGCAATGATTTATCGTTTCTTCGGTTTACGCGAATTGATAAATTACCCTATACTCCATAATACCCTTCAAACCTTACATTATAATCAATACCGGTCAACCCATCATGGTCCCAAATATTTCCGGTTTTTAAAAATATAAATTATAAATTATTGTATAATTTAACATGTACCTTTGTATTATGTAACGACGATGATTTATATACTGTTGCGGGAATTGTGAGGAAAATAGTCTGTGAATTTATAATAATTTTATTCGAACAATTTTGTTTTTTGTTTTTTTTTTTTTTTTTTTTTTTTAATTTCCCAGTCACTGCACCGCGATATACTCACGGTACAGAGTTTTATAAAATTATAATATAAGGTCATAGATCTCGAAATTCAAATTATAACTAACCTATAGTAAGATTGTGTATCATAGAATCCGCGGCGTTTTAAAAGAAATACTGTAATTATTGACTCACGCGAATAGCATAAAAAAAAAAAAAATACCTTAAGTATGATGTTTGTATTTTTGCACGATTATTGACATTGGAACAATATTGTTATTATTGCATAATAATATAATAGTTTATATTACAATTATTATTATTTTTATTTTATCGCGGTAGTTTTTCAATAATTATTCTAAATAGAGTCATAATGATGAATTATCGCGGTCTCTTGTTATTAGCGATACGTATTTAATGTTAGCAATGTTATTGGATATTATATTACTACACAATAATTTGTTGAAAAATAAAAACTAGTTGTTTCTTATGCTAAAAAACGTCATGTCAAACGCGTATTAGTAATATTATACAAATACATCACCGTGATGATTTATTTTTTATTTACAACACCATAATTAATTGCAAAAAATATATGTTTTGTCTATTCAGTTCAATACATATAATATTATTAGTTATCAGTTATTGCTATACTCTATTCTGTTTAAAAATGTCTGAATCAAAATGCGTTAGCGTTATATAGCTTGAGTTATAGGCGCAAATTCGGCAGGGGTTTGGGAGACTTAGCCTCCCGAAACTCAGCCAAGCGTCCTAAAACAATTCATTATCAAATAAACACACTAAATATAAATCATGATCAATATTAAACAATATTATGAGGTGTAAAGCCTCCCGAAAGTCCAAAAATATTTCAACACTTATGAGCTTGAGGTATTACATTCGGTGTTCCGAGTAATATGAAATAATACCGAACCCATCTCACACTCCCACAAGTATAATACACCACATAAAAAATTATTTTATAGAACTTTACCGGCTGTCCCGCCCAGCGTCGACCTTTTCAAAAGCAATACTATTATTATTATTATTATTTTATTTTAACTACATCCATGCTAAGTTCCAGCTCAATCAGTTCATTAATTTTGGCGTGTGCGGTTAACCAGTCCATCCAAACAAACTTTCATATTTATAATATTATTAGAATACTACACAGTGTACACTCTATACATGATTTTTAATTATTAAAAACAACTACATGTTATTGATTATAATAGTACCTATAGTACCCATACCTTTATCCTGTAATATTATTATATGATAAAAATATGAGTATAGAATTGAATAATTAGAATTTCGCATGAATAATGAACATACATTTTATGAAATGAACGATCCCAATATACAGCTTTGGTGGTTTAATGGAAATATTGGCACGAAGATCACGGTATTAAAATGTTTCTTAATAATTTATCGTCTTAACGAAATTCAGAATATTCCAATAGAATATATTTTTAGTGCATTTTTCAACGGACACCCGGCTTAATATGTAAACATTATCAAATAATTATTGATATTTTTTTTTATAAATTTGCGTAAAACTGTACAAAAAATCATTAGGAGCACACAGAATTAATTATTGTTTATCACTGTATCTTCATCTCTCTGGCCTCGTTTTTCAACTATTTGTGATCAGACAATCATAATATAATGATACCTCTTTACAAAAAGTATATCAACGTAATATCGCACCCCTGCCTGAAAAGTGAAAAACTAAAAAAATAAATTTGTCTAGTTTATCATGGCATATTATGTTAAATAAATATCATAAGTATATTATGTAAAAACAACAAAAAAGTTTATTCTAATTTTTTATCGATAGATAGCGCAAATGTTACTTTTAGTGTTAATAACATTTTACTTGTACAATATTATCGAAATTATCTCACATTTGATTTATAACAAACTTATAAAGAAACGAAATTTACATGGATAACTTTATTAATTTGATTTTAAATGTTTTGCAATTATTGTAAAACATTTTATAAAATTTTGTACTTTTTAAATTACTTCATTGAAAAATTTAATTTATTCAGTTGTTTCATTTTTTAAGCGAGAGTGAAATACATTTAATGCAAGTTCATACTTTTATAGATAAAATCAAAATATTTTTTTTTTTTAAATATGTACCACGATAGAAGGGCCATTATTGTAGGTAAGAATTTTGTAAGGTAGAGGGGAAATTTAATGTATGTCTATACGCAACGGTTAATCATTACTAACGAAAAACGATTTTGAGTGGAGTTATGAAATGTCATAATATTTATTATTTAAATTTAATACATTAGGTAAGTTTTCCCGTTTTTCCTACGTCTATTTTCCCTATTTATTTGAAAACACCCGGGAAAATCAATGTACGAGCTCAGTCAGATTTCCTTTCAGAAAAAGTGCTATACTTGAAAATCAAAGTAAGATTTTTGGTAGATAAATTATACACAGATAAAAAAAATAAAATAACAAAAATTCTAGAACCAAGACATTCCTCGTTCCGCTTAGAATCTCAAATTTAAAAAAAATATGTTACTGTAAATTAATTTACGTTAGAATATTTAATTCAAAATTGTGACTTAATAGTAGCGATGCACCGATGCCCCATATATTTATTATACGAAGCTTATTATTAATCACGGTTACTGATTTAAAAAACTGTTAACTAAACAACAAAAATTTCCATTGTGGTAAAATTATCGCTTATTTTCACTTCGTTTACTATCTAATACGAAAAACTGCGAGGTTAACATTGTATTCAGTTGAAGAACCGTTCATTTTAGTAAAATAAAAAATCTTTCAAGTATATTTATTTTTATAACAATTCTACCATTAACCTCTTAAATATATTATAAAACGTCTAAATACACAAAATGATTAAGAGTATAACTATATACATGTGAAAATATAAAAACAATTATGCATCATGGATTTCTCACCTTGGTTTTATCTTTTTTAATTATCTTTTTTCCACTCGACTGCAGTACACGCATAAACAGCGGATTTCACCAGATATTTGTTTAAAAATATTTAATAATAATTGGCTTTTAAAATATACATTAGCCATTAGGCGTTCTGTCTATAATTTTGATCTTCAAATTGTTGATAGAACTATATATTTTAGATTCTGAGTGTAGCGAATAATGTATTGGTTTTACAAATATGTCTATTTTTTTTGTATTTTTCTATCCCGTGTACAAAAATTCTACCAGAAATGTTGTACCGATGTTTACGATGTTGACTTTTTTCTGAAATGCAATTTCTTGGGATGACGCTTTAGGGAGGTCATTTTTTGATTTACCCAATAAAAGAGAAAAAGTGAGAAAAAAGAAAAGAAAACAGGAAATTAACGATAATAATGATTTTATTATTTGTTGTAACTCAGTTAAAAATATTCGTAGAGACTTCAAATTTGGACAGAAAACTCATGTTTGCCTTTTGTAGACATAGTATTTCTATTGATCGGTTGCAAGTATAACATTTTTTATTCAATCCTGTTTTAAACATTAGCGTTGAGTATTCAGACAATTAACGCTAATGTTTAAAATAGGATTGAATAAAAAATGTTATACTTGCAACCGATCAATAGAAATACTGTGGACAAATTGACGAGAATCTTATTAATGATAAGCCATAATACCCGTTGAATAATTTATTGAATTATGTGTTGTGAGTACTCCACAGTTAATACTTAGCAATTATTTATTGTTACAAATCGACCTATTAAAAAATAAAATATACTATTTAAGTTTGGTTAGGTTATGTTACACGGATTTCTATAAACGATCAAATATAATACTAAACATACGTCCTAGGATAATGGAGACATCATGAGTATTCAGACAATTATGATGCGTTTCAGTGACATGTTAACGTATTTTGGCGGGTGATAACCAAAAAAAAAGTCAAAAAGAAGTTATTTGTTTTTGACTTCTCATAAGAACTCTTGGATCCCCTTATTCGCTTTCTTGCATTTACGTTTGATCATTAAAATATTGACTTCTGAGTAACGTCCACACTGTTGTTAGAAGAATCGTTTCTTTGAGAACGATTTCAGAAATCTATTTCTTGTTTAAACGAACATATGGAATTGATTTCATTATTTTTTAAAGGAATATAAAACGTTTATTTATTCCTTATTTTTGACAATAGGATCGAAATTCCTGTTTCCTCGAAAATGTGTTCTATTAAAACTAATAATGAAACGTCAATATTGAGAACATAACATGATAATTTTTATTTATTTTTAGATCCCGTATTAATTTATATACACTCCTCTCACAATAAAAAGTATATATTATGATATTAAATAGTTTTTCATAGGAACGAGCAAAAAATATTAATTCCTTTTTACTAAAGCAGTGCTGACGGGCTAAGGTCCGCGATCAATTATTAACCGGCCCGCAAAAGTATTGAATCAACATTTAAAAAAAAATAAATAACTTCAAATTTTAACGATTAAAAATAAATTTGATTCACATATGCTAAAGATGCAACGTTGGTTAAATTGAATATAAATTAATATTTCCCATTTCTTATCGTCAATTTACTTTGTTAATCAGAAATAGCCATGTATTGCAGTCTTATCGATGTATATCATCAACGGGTAAATTCAAGCGAGTTTAGAACCTAATATTGATGTTCTGTATAATGTTTCTATGTTTCAACAAAACCAAGAAATATTACAATATTATATCTATACAAACATATTTTTTTCTCATTTATAAAAACTAATATATAATAAATAATTACATTTATCACGGAACCCATAATCAGATGTACTTTCAATAAAATATAATGTTCTACTAGGTCACTCAAAAGAATAAGTTTTTTTTTTTATTGCCTTCGATAAAAAAATGTTGGTCACCGATATACTAAAGAAACAAAGAATTGAACGGATTCTTAATTAAAAGGAACGTTATCAATACTGCTGTTGCATACGATAACGAAACAGTTTGATCGTTATTTTATGTAACACAATTTTATCAAAAACCTTTTAAAAAAAACTCTGGAAGGATCACCCGTATGCCTGCACCTGTAAACACGTTAATGCAATGATGTGTTTTATCAAATATTAATGTCGAAAATAATATTCAAATCGTTTTTCATTTTACTAAGGATAAATAAATTCAGGAATTTAAACAAAGCCGTCAGTGAACACCGATAATTAAGACGATACGATTACAGATATACTAATTATAATGAGTAATGATCCAGAAATGACTCGCGATCACATTTTAACTAACTATACGTAACTGAAAGTGTCAGTAACTGCCGTAGTTTCGTAGTATAATTAGAAAGTAGCCGGCTCGGGATGCCAAACACTTTTAAATTGACCCGAAAGTTTTCAGAAGACGTCAAATTCTCTTTAATTTCAGAAAATGCTATTGTAAACTTATCTTTTTAGTGCTACATCGAGCTTCTAAAATTTCTTCTGAAATTTTCAGTTATACGTCTAACGATTATAATATTATATATTTAGCAATTTTGAAAGTTACGATACTATAGATACTATAGGAAATATATAAATTATAATTTATAATTTAAAAACAAATTATATACATATACACAGAATAATTTTTTAAATATGCTCACCCCATATTGATGGTTATATTTTAAATAGAATATTAATATTAAATTTCTGATTTTTGAAATTTTAATGCTGATAACGCTGATATTTTCGAATACTTAGATTTCTCACAACATTTAAGGAGTACCATGTGGCAGATACCAACTATATTTTTTCAAATTCGAACCTATACTAAAAATTCCATGAATAAATGGAGTAATAGCTTAATTGCATTTTGATGTTGACTTTTTTAATTTCCGCCAAACCGTTGATGAAATATTCCAATTTTAAGTTTGGAGGAGAGTAGTGTAGCACTATTTATTTAAAAATATCAGCTTAAATTATATTTAAGAATTCTTAAAATCAGAATTTAAATAGATTATTATAAAAAATTTAACGATGAAAATGGGATGTGTATATCTTAATGAATCACCATGTATATATGTATAGATGTATATCCTAAGTCATAATGAGTGACATGTAGACACGTATCCAAATAAATATTTTTTTGGTATACCTGTACACAAAAAAAATACCTAAATTAGTAACTACTGTTAATGGGTGTATTATAGTAGTAGGTGGGAAATTGGGAAGGTAGGATACAAACATTTATTTAATTTAAATCTGAGCGCAACGGTTATCCGTTACGTAAAAACGGAAAACAATTATGAGCAAAATCCGGTTATAAATCCAAAATAAGATGCCGTAATCTTAAATATAATCTAAAACGTTTATAAAAAGATCGACACACATTACACTATGGGTGGGCCAATGATGTGGATGAGAAGTTGGCAAGATAGGATATAGAGGGAAATTTAATAATTTAATGTTTATCTGTCACAACGATTAATTTTTGTTAATGAAAAGCGATTCTTAACGGAGTTCGATCACACGTGTTTTGAAAGTCCGTAATATTTACGTAAAATGTTCGTCAAAATTTGATACTAAAATTAGTATATAAAAAAAATAACCTTGCAACGTTTAGAATCGATAAGTTATTGCTAAATAACGATGAGTAATGTGATTTTCGATTAGACACCTTGAAAATATTTCAAATTTGTGCACCGTTTTTATTATAAATAACATTCATTTTTTACTTTTTCCATCAGCAAATTAAATTGTGATTATCAGCATTGCACTATAACGTTGAAATAAAAATATAATTTATGTACACTATTGCGTGATTTAGAAAATAAATAAATATTGTTAAAAAAAAAAAAAAACTAATAAATCCCAGCCGTTTCCGAGGGCGTGCAATCTTAAAATATTAGGCAAATGAAAATGACACATTATTATTGAATTATTATAGGTAGGTATCAAACTATTGTTTTATTTATGTACTAACGTTGATTTGGTTATTTTTTTCGGTCAATTGAATCAGACGGTGTTTTAATCAGAGTACACACCTAGCGATGAGTCGAGGATCAATATTTTGTTGAAATCCTAGATATACTCGTAGACGAAAAGCAGATACAAGGCGACAAGGAAAAGTTGATGTTCTTGGAAAGTAATAGCCCTCCGACGTTTTTATGGTTTTGTGTGGACTCTAGTGAAGACTGTATAGTAACTGGAGAAAATCAGAACAAATGAGGAAACACTTACACATGCAGTTTTATAAAAAACCGAATATATAATCATTTGCCATAGAGTAAAAGAATAGAATGGTCAGCTAGTATATATATATAGACGCGATACAATGTTATGTGCAAACCGGCAATAACGATTTAAGAAGATTAATATTTGATGAAGCGTACATACAATTTTGGAGCACTTTCGGTAAACCGAAAAAAATCGTATACGTGTACACCCCTCCCACCAAAAAAAAATAACTAAAATACCTCAAAAACGTAAAATATGTTGAAAACTGTACCACTATTAGGCAAGGTTACCATAAATATTCTCTAAAATATGTGAAACCATCACCACCGTGATGATTTTTTTTTACTAAATTAGATACACAAAAAACAAAAAAATATAAAATATTCGTGTTTTTTCATCGTTTTTCATCTATTGTTATGAAAACTATAAGAAATATCGACAAAATCACTTTCCTAATATATCAACTAGACAACATTATATTAACACCAGCAGAAATCACCACTAAAATTTATGACCGGAGCAAGATTTTCAGTAGAAAATTGGTTCACAGGTAGACAAAAATTAATTACAAAGCGCACATATTGAAACCAATGGATTTCACGCTCAGAATCGTTTACAATCGACCTAATCATTTTCGGAGCGAAGCAATTACAGAATTTAGAGCGAAACAATTATTTAAGTAGTATACAATAATTATCAGGTAAATATATAATAATCAATTACGTATTATTGTTGTAATGATAATATTCAACATTTACTCGTAAGTCTCGAATCTGTTGAATGTCTCGTAATGTCCTAATGTCTCTTCGTTTTCCATCACCGAATCTAAAAATATATTATATTGGTATAACTTTATTTATACAGGAAAATTATACAATACGAGTGTCACATAACCTTTTCCGAGGTATTATACCATAGGTGTATATTATAATATAATTATATTAGCGACAATTATATATTGTATATTATCACGTGTCATTCTTAAAATTTTCTAATAATTAACCGTGTAACCTCGATTAATTGCAAATTACGCCAAGGTCGAAACTCCTCATTGTACACTACGAAAGTTAAATAATTTTAGATTTTTTATTACAGATTATCACGTTGATAAACAATTATGTAAAAAAAAAAAAATATTAACTGATACTGTAAGATAGTTGTGTCACTGATACAGGTGGGAAGTTAGGAAGGTAGGATAAGTTATTTTATTTATACCTGTGCGGCGTACACATTGGCTAATTATTGCTGACGAAATACGATTCTGTGCGAAGTTGAACATGTTTTTACGATTTTTGACAACATTTGAATTTAAAAAGCTTAAAAAAAATAATACTATATTATATTTTGTGTTGATAAAGTTATTTTGACTCGGCAGAAATATTTTAAATGTTTAACCGGGTGTTCATTATAAGTTGTGATGGTGAAAAAAAAAAATACATCGAGCGTAACACCTATACAGTGACACATCCAGCAGTACCAGTTCGTTTTTTTTTTTAATTCAATTAATTCGGAATCGTCATTAAATTGTGACCCGCACTGCGAAATAGTCTCGACAGCCAAATCAATGCAGTGCAGTGTATTTTTTAACATTATAAAATCATAAACATATGTAAAAATCCTAACTAAACGGTAATCGTTTTAACGATTATCTATACGGCATAATATTTTATGCAATTCGTTTGGGCGCCGCGGTTTAAATACAAATGTTCGTGTACAAGCACGTTTTGGACATTTACAAAAAATTAAACAGTATTTGCACTTCCTATATGTTGACGTTTGTACACTATACCGATATAAAAGACGGAAGCATACACATACGGTAAATTCAAAATGTCTAACAAACGCACAACGTTTACTTTACGTATTATTTCTTTCCCCGCAGTCATTCCAGACATTCAGTCCCATTTAAAAAAATAAAATTGCATCAAAAATTCACGAAATACTACGTATATTTACGACCGACCAAAGTGTACACAAATAACTACACTGCACCGAAAATGATCAGAAAGTTTCGCTCGCAATACCTCTTAAAACATATTGTTCACCTACCGTAATATTTTTACGGTAGTTGAACCGTCCATACGGACGGTAATTCAGACATATTATTTTTCCCGATTATTTCTCAAATAATATAGTTACAGAATATCTGTCGAGAAATATCTATAATTTGTAGTTTGAAAAAAAAAAGGAATTCGCAAAATCGGTTATTTTTTACGCACCATATTAATGCGAGTCGACTTTCGAGATGTGAAAAAATTTTAAATAGTTCTTTGATATTACAAATGAATAGTTAGTATTTTTAGATGCATTTATTGATTATATTTACTATGATTCGTGCTTTTTCGTTGAATTTTCCTCGAATCGTGCTGTGTTGTATCTGTTATTTATGTATATTATTCATATCTTTCTTCTGGTACAATTAGACATTTTAGCAGTTCCCTCTGGACTAAAGGAGCTAAAACTCGGTAATTGGAGTTTATATTATTGCTGAAAAGAAGAGATAAAAATGTATTTAAATTTCAACAACTGCGGGAGAGGTGTGTTTTTTTAGCTTTGTTCATCCCAACAGACCCAACCCCCTCCTAACGAAGCCAGAGGAATGACATTTTGGAAATTTACGCTGTAAGTATCAAAGATATACCTTTAAAAGATTTAAACTTTCAGTCTTTGACCCCGCCGTCTGTTTGTATGCTAGCAAAAATCTCGAGAACTATACTTTACCTATTTTAATAAAACTTTTATTGTTCAATCTCGTATTATTACCGGGATGTTAGAAAATAATCTTTTTACCTAAAAGAAGAGAGCGGTTATAAACCATAAAGTAGGGCTTCCTCTACTTCAAATTCTTAAGGCAATCGGGAGAAAATAGACGTGGTAAATGGGTGTCGTGTGAATAGAAATCATATATAGATACTAGTTTAGATAAGTTTAAATTAAATTTAAAAAAAAAAACATGACGGAAAAAATTTTCTGACACAGCTCTGCTGGTCATGTGCTTTATTTTTTTTAATATTACAATATTAACGTATAGATAATATACTAATCACACGTATTCTTCCGCAGACAATATCAATATCCCCGAACGAAATAATATGAGTAGGTATTAAGGTGTCTAATATTAAATCTAGAAGTTCACCGTTACTTTCGTGCACAGGGTGATCAATTTTCAATGAGGACGCGGTCATTATTTCTGAAAATATTAACGGAATTAATAAATTCATTTATGAAACAATAGCAGTTCTAAAATTTTACATTACCGCTATAATTTGGCATGCTTATTTTTAGTGATGAAACCCAAACATGAAAGTGAAATGTCTCGTCAACTGGTTGACAGAAATTAAAAATTGTATCACTGAAATATATTTAAACGAAAACTTCATCTTTTTATTGAATTTTTAACATAGGTTGCTATTTTAAAATCGAATGAGTAGCGGTTTCACTACTAAAAATAAGGATGATAAAAAAAATAACGTAAATATAACGTTTTAGAGTTGTTTTTTTTTCCCAAAAATTTTCTGAAAAAAAATATTGGAAAAAGTCACTACTTTCCGAGATAAGTAATGTCTTATCGAGCATTGATCGTCCTGTATATGCGTAGTATCGGAAAACCCATACCAAAGCAGACGTGTTTGATAACCGATGACCTCATCGCGTTTGACCCACTTACATTTTCGCACGAACAGACATACGAATGCATATATATATATTATAATATATAACTCGTTTCTCCCGATTTAACGAAAGTGGACGCGTCGCGGCACTCGGCATTCCTAAACCGGCAAGATCGCCATGTGTTCCACGTGTTCCACCGTCGACGTCGCCCGAAGACTGGTTTTCGGCACACGATTTCATACTACATGTATCATCAGCAGTAATAGCACCGACCACTGACCACAGACCACTGCTTATAATACCCATAGGTATAATATTATACGTATCTACATCTACCACCGTAAATACACATTACGGTCAACTTTTATGAATATAGATACCTATCGATGATGACTTTACTACCTTTACCAATGGGCGAGACTTTTACGGCGGGTGCTATTGTCGAAATGTCCCATAAAGTCTTAAAAAAATATGATAACCAGTAGAGAAATCCGTACTTTATACACTTGAATTTACGGTCTGTATTTCTAAATCATTTATTACCGTCGGTTTAACGTTTTTAGATTATTCCCGGGAGAAAATAATTATAGAACGGTGAGGAATTGATAAAAAAAAAAAAAAACATCTATTCTGAGTGGAACTTTTTTAATTGTAATTAAAAACGTTTTAGATTTTGAGCGGAGCGAGGAATATATCGATATTACAATAATGTTTATTTTTTTATCTGTAAATAACTTTTGTACCAAAAGTTTTACTCCGATTTTCAAGTATAAAACTTTTTATGAAAGACATTTTTATCTAGGTGGTACTTAAATGAAGTAATTTTTTTGATTTTTCAAGCGGTTTTCGTAATAATTGGAAAAAACGGGAAAATTGACAAACTGCATCATTTTAAGTTTTGTTTTTGTTGTAACTCAGATAAAAATATTCTTAGAGACTTGAAATATTGATAGAAAACTTATATTTGCTTTTTTTAGACGAAATAAAATTTTAAAAACATTTGTATCAATTTTAAGCTTGTTATTGACATCTTAGTTTTTAAGTTTTTTACGTAACTTGTATTCAGTAGATACTCTGTGGATACAATTTTCAGACCGAACAGAAATACTGGAAAATTTAACAAGAGGATCACTATAAATAAAAAATTAAAAAATTGAGTTTAAGGAAATATTTTTTTTTATAAGAATTTTAATATTCACTCAAGAAAGTTTTTAGTTGGCAATGGTTAACCGTTGTCTTCAGATACACATTCAATTTCCTCTCCACATTTCCAACTTCTCACTTACAACAGTGGCCCACTCATCGTACGAAGTATGTCTATAAAAAAGTATAGACCTTTTTATTTTTGTTTGCGTCTACATTAACCGAGAGGATTCAGAGATCGCAAAAAATCCAAGATCGAGTTAACCCCCCCTATAGAAATTTAAATTTTAAAATCCAGTTTCAAGATGTTCACCTAATCTCTGCCTAGTTTTATAAAAAAAAACTATTATATGAATCTAAACAAATATCCTCGAATAAAGTATACCACCTACAGACTTATAATCTGCTTGATCACAAAGTTACCATAAAATAGAAAATATGTTATATATATTATACAATACTATTGTATTAACTTATTGTACTATTGATATTGTAAAATCAATAGGTACGTGAAAAATCCACCTGATACTTTTCACACGAGTTTTACACCTACGATCGGAATATTCTCGCAAATGACTCATAACGGACTCTCACATCTGTGCAGCCAATAAAACAGCACGTATCGTACAAAAATATGCATTCGCATACGGTAAAAACGAGTACAGCACGGGGCATAGCTATGAAAAGTAATTTTATGTTCGGTGACCTGCCGGCAAAAGTCTATACCGCTAACTCATCGATGTAATTTGAGAGATGATGATATAAAACAAGGTACACTTATATTTTTTTGAAAGAATACACAGAATAAAATCTCGACAGGTATATTATTCCAGTGGCATTCTGGGCGAAATGATAAATTATCAAAAACCCCGATTCACCCTTCGGAGGTTGAATTTCGTAAATTCGACTTTGAAGTACATTTGGACCCTTTTATAGTTTTGTCCACTAATGTCTGGAAATTTTTATACGACCTCTTTAATTATGATTTTTTTTTAAATTGATAACACCTCTAGATTTGATAAATCTGCAGCGCGTTCAGAAAACGTTTTGCTCGTCGTTTGATTCCTACGCGCGCACAGTTTTCGGAGTGCCGCAGATCTGAGAAATTTGAAAATCGATTCGGCCGGAGTTGTCCGACCACGAAGTCCGCTGGTAAACAAAACACGTCGCGGTCGTATTTAAAAAGCGAATATGTGTATGTACGCGAGCTGCCTCGCATTCAATTGTGACGATGATAATAATCTAATAAATCTTTTCGAAAGCAAGTGTAAATCACCCTGCAGAAATGTCGACGAATATTGATGATGTTGGCGAACTATGTCTTCGTGAGAAACTTTTTTTTTTTTTTTTTTGCAGTAAGTACTCGGGTATGCGATAAAATTAGATCGGCGAACTTCCGAACGCGTAAGACTGTATATAGGAGAAAGGATATATCCGGAGAAATTCGCTTTACCATTTTGGTCGTTTTGGTTTTTATCCGCGCATAAGTAATTGCACGCTGACAATCTAAAATAAATCTCTTCGGTTGTCGTACTAATTATCGCCGATTTATTACACGGACATAGTTTTAAAATAATATATTAGTAACACGTATAATATTCTTTATATTATAACTATAGGTAAGTACCCACTCGCGAACACAAACTTTCGTAGCTAATCATTTTTTTAGGTACATCGGACATTTAAATTACTATTAGTATTATATGCCAATGTCATGCCGGTGAAAATTTAAATTTAAACCGTTTTAATATTCATGGCCATTGTCAGCTCGGTAAGTTCGGTTGGTTGAGTCGTTTTAAATCATTTTATCGTTAATTTCAGTTTAAAACGCACAATTTTGTATTGGAAACTGTTCGTTTCTTGGCAACGCTGAGAATGTATAAGTTTCACTGTGTGCTTTTATCTGTCTGTAAACAAATTTGTCGACCGGAAGTCTTGCTCCAATTGAAAAATTCATGGATGGTCTCAGATAGTACATTTTATCTAGTTGGTGAAATCACTTGATTATCCTTGTACTTCTATCGGAAAATAGATAATATGAACGTATTAAAGATTTTTGTTAAAATCGATTGTTGTTTTTTTGTTGTAGTTCAATAATAAAGTAATCGTAAGGGCCTGAAATTTTCGCCGAATATTATATTATCATTGTATCTAAGTACTATTATATTCGAAATATTCTGGAGTTTTACGAGCTTTTTCGATATATATGGATAGCATTTTTTTTTTCTTCCTATAAATACTCGAAAAGTTCCTTCGTAAGTTTTTATATACACGCATCGAAATCAAATCATGATTTTTTTTTCATATATAAACATTTGAATCTTGAAAGAAATATTTGTGAAAATCATTATCGTTTTTCAATGCATGCGTTTTAACAATAATTTTCATCAAAATTTCAACAAATAACAGAGATCGACTTAAATTGACCTCGGTCAAATTATAAACAGAATCCATTCCACTTTGAGATATCTGCAACTTATTTTAGTCAAAAACACAATTGGTACCAAATCGGATGTGACGTTCGTAAGACAATCCGGATAATTTTTAATGAGTTTTCATGATTTGTTTAAGCAATTTATAGAAAGACAGACTTCGAGTATACCGAAGTGACGGGACACTAACTATTGGTTGCGATAATAATGGGAAAACAAAATTGAAAGCATCGCATTTAAAACGTCAGCCACAGTATTGTGAAGGTAGTATAACTAAATACACATCGTCGAAGGATAATAATAATTGAAAATTGTTGCCGCGTATTTAATGGGGAGGTAGAGTGATATGTATAAGATAATGCGGTTGGTGGCGGATAAAATAGATGTAATAATAATATAGTCTTCCTATTCGTATTATAATACGATACCATGTTTCGGAGCGTTAAACCGCAAGTTCAAGAAGTATAAATCTGTGACGTGTAGAACAATCAGAACTTATATAGATAAACCTAACACTTAATAGCAGCACGATCAACAAAATCATACATTTATAACTTAGTTCGAAATTTCATAAACCATTGTGTTTCATTAGCGAAGAGTAACTGCAGTATAATAATCTCAAATATTAGTAAAACCACGAAAATCAGAAAAATACTCATACAGGTCATTCGTTTCAATTCGTTACCTACATATATTTGGATTTTTACATGGTTTTTTTTTTTTACCGACGTGAAAGTTTCGGGAAAATGTCGAAACCAGTTTTTCAAATTTCAAATGATGATTGTTGGCGTCCGAAAAAATGTAAAAAAATTTAATTTGGACCCCGGTGACTCGGTAACACGCGTTAAGTGTCACAAATATGCCTACTTATTACGTGTAAGTAGACTTATAGATCGATCGATTATTACCGATTTTACACAACTCGTGTTCGCCAGTTTAATATATTGACTTAACTGTTAACTTATTTTGTACAGTAAATACGAACCAAAATTCAATTCGATCCACCAAATCGAATTATCCGTCGTCGAACGCGAGTAAATGCGAATTAAAAACGAGCGTTAAATTCGAACTTCCGAACCAATGAAATTGTATTAGCGGTAGGACGATTTGTATAGTTATTAACACGCGCAAATGATTTAATATACAAGTAATACAAACGCGGTAACTAAATTTGTATTTTAATGCCATCAGTATATTATCCTATTTTTGTTTAGTACACAATTTATAACAGTTTAATAATTATATCGACAATACCGAATACTGATTGTAAAATATACACGTTCCTTATCAATTAAAAAAATGAAAGCAAATAGACAATATTCGCGTCGTCTTTTATTTGAATGCACACTTTATTTCGTCCAAATTGTTCAAAAATGATATAAACTCGCTAAAACATTCAGTAATGAACCTAAAAAGAATTTCCGTACTAATTAGATGACATGATAACCTCATTTACCATCTCAGTCCAACTAACGGGCAACATAGGGCAAAATAACAAAACTAAAATTTTGGCGTTTGAGTAACGAAATCATAAATTTAAAATACAGGTGACCGAATTTAAAGAAAAGAATATTACCGACAATGACTACCACGTTGCTTGTTTCCAAAAATATGCCAAACAAAAGAATTACAGCCGTATGAGTTTTGTTTTTTAAATAGATTTTTTGTCTGTTGATATTTTGTGAAAAAACCTACGTCGTGCCCATCGAAAATATCCTATTTTCTTTTTCAATTTCGCAATTGTATTTGCGTTTAAAATCTGATTTCATTACCTAAACGTCACAAATTCAATTCCAAATAATGTGAATAATTTTGGTATGTCGCTCGTTTTAGGTGAACCGAGACTACAGAAATGTAGTTGGGTACACGTCTTTTATAAAATTCAAATTGTCTGTAAATATAATCGTTAGATTAAGTTGTTTTTTTTATTTTGGACCCAGGGAAGAAGGACTAAAGTCATTGTTGTCATTTTTTTTTTTTTTATATATATATGGTTTTGTCTAAATGTGATTTGTTTCGCTTTATGTTTTCGTCTAAATCGCATAAGTGCCATCGTGTAATTTCAAAACCAATGCGTCTACATAGTGCATCAGTCTACGTACAATGAGTTTATATGTACAAAATTTAATCCGCTTGCATTGATAACTATACAAAGTTGACTTAATCCCATCCTCTCCGGAATCCAAGATAAATGATAAAAGAATCACCGGTATCCGTATGAGACAAATGTCCCGCACTTTGTATATATATATATATACAATATTATATTATTTTATTACATAAGTACTCGTTGTACATAGTATATTTAATGGAGCGTAAACTGCACGTACCTTGTCACAATCCAATGGTGTTGATATAATATACTATACACGATTATAATTTATATTATATATTATCATGTACTGTTTTTTTCCGGAGTCATCGAGGCATAACGCCGATATCTTAATTTGTACGATTTTTTTTTTTTTTTTTAATGTAATAAATAATTCCCGTGTTCAATTCTATAAAATTATTTAAAATATTTATTAAATTATATAATACACCGTACGATAATGATATAATAATATTTGTGAAAGAATATTGTCAATACAACCCCCCCCCCCCCCCAAAAAAAAAAAAAATAATCCGAAATACGCCACTGGTCATTCCGATATGATGACTTTTGGTTTTCCGCAAACGGCGCCTATATTAAGTTTTATAACAATTATACTCACAATGTATTGCAGATAATTATAATACAATATGTTTTAGGGTTATGATTTTAGTCCAACTTTTATAAACGTACTGATTCCTTCTATAATTCATACATTTATCAACCGATAGCAAACCTTGAAAACTTTATGAACTTTATTATAATCTAAATGTTTTCCAAGGCTCTTAATATCATAATACATTAAACAAATCAACGAGATGTCCTGACGACATTTTCATCGTCGAATAATTGTATAACCGTCCTAATATTATGTATTTTATCTAAATCTACAGTTTTTGTGAAAACGTTTAATACTGAAAAACAATTCACTACCTAATTAGGTGTAAATCACATTGTAACCAAAAATCTTTGTGCGGGAAACGAAAAGATGAAATCGCGAGGTTGAAAACAGGAAAAAGGAAGTGATGCGGTGATGCGCGTTAACGATAAAATATTTAAATATCATAACCACGGTTTTCATAAATTGCATTCAATACGTACAATAACAATACGTTTTACTTTTAAATTTAGAAAATATGAATATAAATGAATGAACGAAAACAATATTCACCATTAAAAAATAATAATTATTATTGTTATCTGCATAAAACAATACGCGTTAAAATTGGCTAAATATCTCATTCAATACCTACTTTTAGTTTAAATACTTTAATATTATATTTTTATCTATGTATTACTCGCGTTGTTGACCTCGGTGTTCGTTCGGAATAATCATAAACTTATACAATGATTATATAAATTGCCAACTGCAATTCGGTGTTGTTTATTTTTTATTTTTTTTTTTTTTGTAATGGTACCTAAATTGGTTTACCTACCTTAAAACTGCATTTGATATTTTGTTCGTTACATTATGAGTTTTGTATGGCAAACAATTTAATATGAATAACGTACAAATTATAACGTTAAGTTATATTCGGTATGAAGGATAAAAAGACGGACATAACTCGCACATGGATGGGCCAGTATTGTAGGTGAGAAGTTCGACAGGCAGAAGGGGAAATTGAATGTATATGTGTTCGCAACGATAAAAAAAAATAAAAATAAACATCATTGTAAAACCAATACATCCTCACTCTACTCAAAATCTAAAATACACAAAGTTGGGCATTAATTTTAGTTATAAAGTTAATTTCAACTTTTAACCGTTGGTTTTTAAATTAAATTTACTTATTTGTGTATCATTTATAACTACATTAATAACTCGATGACTATTTAATTTTGGATTATTCAGGGATAAGAACGGATTATTTTCTCATATCAATGCATTTTTTATAAGAGGGTTTTTAAACAGTCACTTAGTAAAGTCCATTTAATATCACTCAGTTTAATACGATTTTGTATGTCTCTAAAAAAAATGGTAGTTAAATAATATTGAATTAATAGGTTTTATAACAAATTATTTGTTTATTTTATTGCAAGAAACAGATAAGCGAATAGAGTGGGGCAGAGTTTTGAAAAAAATGAATGATAGGAGATTATATAAATCAGTTTTGCTTGTTTGGACATTGGATAGAACAGAGAGATGAGGCAATCGTCTGTGATCGGTGAGACTAGCGGAATGAGAAAATGTTGAAAAGAGAAATTATTATAGAGAAGGAGAAAAATGTTAAATCTGGGGATGAGTGCACGAAAGTAGCGTTTCTGAACGTTTTTAACCATAGCATTAGGATACATAGTAGAGGAACCCCTGATAACGATTCCATATTCTATATATTAGGGTGATCCTTAGTACAGTAATGCGATATTGAGCAGGAGTAAGCTTGACATTTCGAGAACAATAAAAAATGAAGCCTGAAAGTCTGACAGCAAATATAATATACTTTATGAGTGAGAGGGTTAAAGTGAGGGGGAAACCAAAGTCGCGTATGGAATATTCAGTTCGTTTTACGAGTATCGTCGTTTATACGATAAGAAAGTTTAACTGGGGTGGGTAAAAGTGAAACCAACGCAAAATATTTAAAATATTAAATTATGTAGGAAAGAGTCAGACTAATACGGAAAGGGGTAACTGGGAAAAGTCCTTAAGTTTGGTTTATTTGCTCGTGGAACTTTTTTTAAGGAAGGGTTAGTGAACATGAATGAACTGATATTTATTCACCAAAAAATGCACTGCCCTGTACGTTTAGTAAGAAAAACGAATCATAGCAAAGTACAAAATCTCAAACATTCCTACGGCCACCTCCATTAGGTGTCTCCACATCTAAATCCCGTCGTCGCACGACGGGCGAGTCAGTATATGAAAAAATATTTTCACTTCTTCCGTAGATTTTCGGTTTTTTGTTATTACGGAGTGGGGGAAAGTGCCCAAAACCACATAACTAATATTATACACCGATAAAGGAGAGTAATATTACATATATAAGATAGTTTTTTTTTTAAATTTTTAAACGATTTTGTCAGGCATTATAAAGAAAAGAAAAAACAGTAAAACTTATAATACCACACTTATTATAACTATCATAGTATTGTATAATAAGCACTACGTATTTTACAATAATATAAATTATATTAGTTACAAAAACATAAACACGAGATAATACGCATGACAACGATTGCGGTAATTTAATAGCCGTTGTATAATAAATTAATACGCATCGCGTTATAAATAAACGGTCGGGAATTATTATTGCCAATTGATGCAATTATACTGTTGTTTAATAATATTGCAGTATTTAGTTTAAATATTACCATAATATTGTGTGAACACGTGACGTAAACGCGCGTCTTTTTTTTCCGGTCGGCACTATTCGGTTCAGCGGATGATTTTCTTTTAATAGAGAAGTTATTATATTACTATACACATACGTGCATTGACAGTCTCAGTCTAACTATAACGAGTAACATTAACAATTAGCATAGTACAGTGGTGCGCACAAGAATTTTCAATTTTCAACTCATATTTTAAGCCAACAGAGAGGGGGGGATATAACACCTAACCTCCCCGCTGCGCACGCTACTGTAATAGTATTATAAACGTAACTTAGAATTAAAATTGCGGCATTTAAAACGTAACACTCGAAATTATAGTATACGCGATCATAAGTGTTTAATGGTTCCAAGGTAGAACCCAGCTTGAATTTAAATATAATAAATACTAGCTGTATTACCCATGACTTTGTCCGCGCAGACTTTTATAATGCCTTTTCTACGGGGTGTATGGAAGATAAATGGGTAAAATATAAATAAAATGTGAAAGTACTTCCAACAGTCTGAAATCGTACATGATATTTTAAATTATTCTTATTAGCTATCTTAAGAATACGAAATAATGTCTTGAAATTACATTTATTCTACATTTATTCTCTTAAGTTACATATCATTCAGCGTTACACCTATGTATCAAAACAAAACTCGTTCGTTGTTTACTTATGAGACTCTGTCGTTTCGATTTATCATAATGGGCATAGAGTTTTTTTCGAACACTAACTTTGACACGTCTCAGCAATCCATACATCTTAAGGGGTTGAATTTTCAATATTATTTATCATTATTAAAATAAAGGTTAGTAGTCCTGATGAGGGTCATCTAAAGGTGCAAAAACGATCGTTCTAAGTTGAAACCCACCCCTAGAAGTTATATGTTATTAAAAATTAGGTATGGAGTAAGCTTTTTGCGGTAATATGACGGATTTCTCTGGTGAAAATTAGCCTACATAAATTTCCAGTCCTCCAACTAACTATCCCCATGCAAAAAACATTCCGAAAGTTAAATCGTTTCTTTTTCTAGCTTTCTAATTCAAATGATAAATGTAGAATACTAATAATATTTGATTGTACTGTTTTAAAGTTTGAAAATGATATTTAATCAATTTGGACGTCGATGTGAATAGTAACCACGAATAGAATTTCGAAACGAATAGCATCAAAAATCTGAATTATTTTAATTAAAGTTGACATACATAACACCATTACGAAAATTGTCTAGACATGTTTACATTCGTGAGATTCAAACAATTTTATCTACGAAAATTCGATCAGAAAGATGCAGTCATTTCTTTATTGGAAAAAGTTAAGGAGAAAAACACACACGCATCATACAGTAAAAGTTCAATACGTCATTTCTCGATCCGTTCGGAATTTAAGAAAACAAAATTATATAATACCTATAACAGTTTTTTATTTCAATCGTATCCACGCAGAAACGTTTGACGAACACCTACTCATCGTCACCCGACGAAACGAGGAAATCAAAATCTCTTCGTATGTTCAAAAATACATATTATTATACCTGAAAATCGTTATTATTGTTATTTTTTTTTTTCGTCGCTACTAAGTCGGTGACTTTTCGCGTAGGATCTTTTGCAGCACAACGGTTTTATACGAGACAACGGTTCGATTTAACGATGACAATTCGTTTATTATTACGGGCGTAATTCGTATCTATATTTATATAATAATAACGATAATGAAACGGCAAAAAAAAAAAAAAAAACGACAGTATATTCGCGTGATTCTACTCGAGAATAATATAATAGTACAATGGTAGAAAACTATATCAAAAGGAGGAAAAAAAATCCCGGCAAACGGTAAGTCACATTTTTATGTATTTTAATATATATATATATAAATATATATACGTATACAAATGATATCCATTGTCTATATGTACGTATATATAGGTATAAGTAATCGAGTGTTTTAGTATTATATAGGTAACGTTTGTACGGAGTAATATACAAGTTCTCTGGACCGGAAACCGGTGAAAATGGATTGTCAAAAAAAATCGATCCGGCACGCTAAATCTTCGACTGTATACGCTAAATGATTTTGTTACGTTTTTCCCCCCTCCGCGGTCTTTTTACCATGCTGGCCGTTATTTTATTATTGTAGTCACTGCATTTCGCGCCTATAACAACTAACACCGACGCTGCGACATCAACGCCGCTGCTACTCGATTTTCAGACCTTATTCTTGTTTTCTGGATTTTTTTTGTCGATAATCTTTCACTTATTCCACATGGAAAACAGTTGATTGTGATTATCAAGCATATATGCCTAACAGTCCACTCAAATTTAGTCATAAAATTCTAACGGACCCGTAGTAAGCAAAATCTTTGTCCACTGTGTATCCGTTATATTTATAATTGTGTGTTCATCTAGACACAATCTTAATCTTTCAAAAAAAAAAACAAAATATTAAGTTGAAATCCATAATATGATCGTCATCACCAACCTACGTGGTTAAAATGATTAACACGAACACATTAAAAAACTGCATTGCTTCAGGAGGCAAATGTTTCTACATACTCTCGAGGTTACTCAACTGGACTCCCTGAGGAAAATGACCAATGTGAAGACTGAAGCAATAGACAATTAATAACAATAGACAACTTCAACGAAGTAGTTCTGATAGAGAAAGATGGAAATAAGTTCGGTTTGCAGCCAGTGGCTTCTAAAGCTGAAGAGGAAGAATAATAAGATAGAATAGCCTATGTGCACCTATCTCCGTTGTAAAATTAATGAAAAGTAAAAAAAACAAAACTACCAATACCTCCTGGTATGTGTTATCTATGTACTTGTAATACCTTCTACATGTGTGATTAGTTAAAATTAAATTAGAAATGTTGAAATGCAATTTGGAGAGATTATATGGTGGAAAAAACTTCAAATTATGTGATAGCAAAACATGCCAGATACTTACATACATTCACGCAATTATTGTGTTTGTTAATCCCATGATATTCCCCCTCCCCCGAGTATAAGGTGTATTGTTTTACAAAATGTAATTTTTTTTTGATCGATCATCGGCAAATTTGTATGTTTGTTTTTTTTTTATGTTTCTGACGTCTGCTAAAATGTCGGGTTTTAACACCACACGAAAGATTTGTATCCCGTGGACCATTACATATTATTATTATTATAATTATTATGTAATGTAACAATTTAATTCATGTGTCGTGTACACAACGAGTTAACAATAAAAAACATAATATTTTCAATATAGTGACGCCACCGGTTCTTTTTTTTTTTTTGTCGGTTTTTTTCTTAGTCAGTAATCGTTATTATTATGCTCATAATTTTATATATTATGTTTTTTTTTTTATAATTTAGACCGTTTTTTTCCACCGATTTCAATAAGTATATCGCAATAAATAATAATTCGAAAATATTATGTCATTTTTTTTTTCAGGCGATACTTCGTCCATCGATATTTTTTGTTTTAATTTTCTCTTGTCTCGGCTATAAACGTTATCTTTAATTTTTCTTTTTTAATGCGTCATAGATTTATTAATTATTTAAATTAAATAAATCATTTTTTTTCACGAATATTGCGGTTACTATATTTTTGTATTAGAGTAACCGGGTTTCTGGTTTTCTATAATATTATTATAAATTGTATTATTTCATTATTTTTTTTACTAAAGTACTTTTAAGTTTCACTCGAACTTGAGCATGACACTTTCGGTTTATTACATATTTTAGATTCTGTGTTTTTTCTGCTTGTAAAATAAGTTTTCGACCTTGCTCCGATTCCATCAACATTGGGTATAGTTTCTCGATAAGCGAATTTCGTCTAGTAAATACGCTACTCATTTTCATTAATAATGAGCATAAACCCGAAAAAACCTGTCAGAAAACTGAACTAATTATAACCAATAACGGTTTCATCCAAAATCGTTTGTATTTCTTTTACCCACACTGCACTACTGTCTGATATCCGTATTGTTTTTTGAAACATCATCAAATCATTTAGAAGCCCAAATTCTAAATTTCACAGTTAGATTTATACCGAACGTAACACTGGCATATGCATATTTGATTGTCAATTAAAACGAACCGTTATTATGCTATCCGTGTTGTATTGTATATAGTCTCCGTGTTGCGAACGTACGACAGCAAATTTTCGTTCAGTAGGGGCAACACCGTGCTGTTAGTTTTAATATAAAAGCGAATCGGCCTGCTATTAAACTTGGCGATACGAGTACGTGAAATATTACAATACTCGTGTCACGCTTGAAAATTCAAATAGCGAAAAAAAACAATGCCAACGTTGCACGGATGATTTTGTTATGTTATACTAACAGCACAAAATTGTCCCTGCTGAACGTGAATCGGCTGTGTCGTACGTTTATCGAACGGAGACGAACACGTGCGCGCGGCTTCAATGTTTGGACGTGTGGTTTTCGTGTTTCGGTCGAATGAAAAATATATACGCGTCAAGAATCATAAAATAAGGGTTTAACGTGTGAAATGTGCATCAGTAACAGTTTAATACAATATTATACACGACTCATAATATTATAAGACTGACTAGATGTTTATTTCAACAACGCGACGACTCGCTTTAAAAAGTAAAACTCGAGTACATGTGACGAGCGCGTGTGCGCATGTGTAATAAATCATATTTTAGATTTGTAAAAATAAGAAAAAAATAAATAATAGTCTCGAGATTCTGTTTGCGTACCTACTCGGATTTCCCACGTGCAGTCGACTACTTGCTAACATGATCGCAGCGGACGACGCGATCCATTATGTTAATATCGTAACGGTATTATACATGTATAGTGTTATAAAATGTTATGTTCAGATACAGTTAACAATATTATTTCCGAATTGATTTCTACGCCTGGGTGCCGAATAATTTTTCGGGAAAAGTGTAAAACAACACTGTTTTTACGAAACTCGAGTATTATATCCGCGTACAGTATATCGCGAAAACTACAACGACGGTTCGTCGACTTGGAATAGAAAAAAAAAATAAACAAACTCGAAGTGACTGATTTACGCGAGAAAATCGATCGTTTGACGCATCCGCGAGGTCGCAGTAAATACATAATAGTATAATCCGTCGTCGATTTTTTTTTTTTTAACTATGTTCGTACTACGTACATAAAAAAAAAAAATATGTATTAAATTAACAAGTATACTGTAATATTAAAATTATTGTGTAACGAATTTCTAAAGAGAAACACGCGGTCAACGAATATTATTATTAAGCTGTAGATTTAGATTCCCCGTGAAGTTTATTCGCGAGATCAATTATTATTTTTCACTCTTTGTAACGATTTTTTTTTTTTTTTCCAATTATTTCACAATATTATCAACGTGGTAATATTTTCCGGCAATTATTTCGATAATATTTTTAAACTGTATTACGGGAATAATTGTCAAATTAGAAGAAAAACCATTTTTTTTTAAGTAGGATACTCGCGATTTAAGGTAGACGGGTAAGTGTTTTTATATTATTATTATTATTATTTTTTTTTTTTTTTTGATTAGCAGTATCCGCTTTAATTTGTTTTGAATCGAATTCGAATTTAAATTGATTGTAAGTGCAATTATAATAGTAATAACGCGAACATAATTAATTATTTAGTTTCTCCGGTATGATATCTGCTTTACGGTGTACTGAAGAAAATAACAAATTAATAATTTTTAACTGCCAATATCTATACTCTAAACTTGTACTGTATACTACTGTTACAGGATGTCGTAAGCACATTCCTTTGCAATGCCGGAGACGAGCGTGCGCCATAAAAGGAGTGTAAACGTCTGCAACTGGTTTGAATTTATATATAAGTACGCAAAATAAAAGTGAACTTAATTTGGCAGTTACGAATTTAATTCACGTCGCTATATTATGGCTACCTATGTATATTATTTGCAAAGCGAATGACATTTTATAGACATCGTCCTCCGACCCTAGCCCCGTGGTCTGATGATGATAATATTAGTTGCGGTGTAAATATCGACTACCTCTACACTGCAGTAGTAGCCTCGGCGAATTTAATTTTCTTCTCCATGAAAAAAAAAACCCTAATAAAATTCTACGTAGCACAATCTTGTTGACATTTTTTTCGCAGTCAAATGTATTGTTTGATTCGTTAAATATATTTCGACTATCATTTGCTTCATGAATGGTATACCGCGAATTCACGGTGATAAATTTCAATAAGGTATTATAAAACCTACATTATACAAATTCAAGACACGACACAATTTAAGTATACAGTTAATAACGTTCATTTCGCGTCTCCGAATTCCATTAAAATTTGTTTTCAATGCCGCGGAATTTACTTATAAGCAAAGAAATGCTGTTTACTCATATACATTTAAGAAAATTAACATTCAAAATGGACACTGTTGAAGGTTTTAATGGACAATGTTTTTAATACAAGAATTATTTTCTTTAAAATCAGAAATCGAGTAGTATTTCTGCCGTTTACAAATCGTGAATGATTATTATCAATGTCAATATATTTTCAACAATTTTTATGTTCATTCGTAGGTATTAACGGAGTCCTAATTTGGTGACAACTCTGCGTCTGACCGTCCGTCTGTCAGAGCTTCTAATGTTTAAACGAAATGAGACATCGGCTTAAAATTCACACGTCATGATTTTATAGGGTATCCCACGAAGAATATCCATTGTATTATCTCCTAAGATAATAAATATAATCAAATTATGTTTTTTTTTTTTTGTTTTTCTAATTCGTAGGAATAAGGACTACAAATATTTATATTTGAATTAAATGTTTATGTTTTAGTGAAAAAACTAAAAAAAATAACTTTTTATTTTATAGAGTTCGTTCTTCTGAAAACTTTAAAGCATCAACTTTTTATTTTGATTAAATTCGTGATTTTTTAAAGTTCTAAAAAACAAGTGTATAGTTGATTAGACACAATAATTAGTGAAAATAATAAAATAAAAGGTTATTTTTTGAGTTTTTTTTACCTAAACATAAAACATTAGTTAAAATATAAATATTTGAAGTCTTTATTCCTATGAGTAATGTGAAAAAAAGAACGCAATTTGATTATTTTTATAATCTCCGGAGATATCACAATTGTTATAACTTCGTGGGACATTCTGTATACACCTTATATCGACCACTCAAACATACAATTTTAAATGTATTCATAGTTTAGTAAGCAATAAATTGAGTCATGAAAATAATTTATTTTCGCAAAAAAGTTAATGCGAAATCCTCAGTCCAATTGACAATTGACTAGTTTTTTTTATCTCTAGATTATTTTATTTACAACAATTTTTTAATATTTACTATTGTTATTATAACGGATTTCGATTACAGATCGCGGTTCGTCTTTGTTCTTTGCACCGTATTTACAAGTTTTACAATGCCTGTATAATATGTACTTATATTAAATCGTTGTTCTTTATGGATTATCAAATAATAAATGTGCACGTCCAATTTGTTTGTTTGATTGTTTCCCAATAATATACGCTTGTACGTATATGCGTATAGTTCTCTGATCCCTCACAACTTATTCCCATATGAAATTTTAATTTATACAAACCTATAAATTGGTTAACCATGAGGTACTGTCGAGTAATCAATAATAATTATACAATGCTAATCTATATTATAATATATATATTATATACCATACATAAAAAAAACCAAATCGGTCTGTCTATTTGTAACGTACACTTTGTACTTTAAATAAATACTACTGCCATCTAATAAAATCTAATAAAATAATTTAATTAATACCTAAATATTGTTGTGTAAAGAAACTATTAGTTATTGATTAATGTGCCGATAGATAGAAAGGAGGATTTATAAATTAGATAAGGAGAGGGGGTTAAAAAAATACATAAATGTAAATAATCCTTTTTATGTGCGTAAAAATGTATTTTTAAATGTGTGTTGTAATTTTGTATAATTTCTTTTTTTTAGTACCTGACTACATGCTAGGGAGGGGAGGGGTGAATTTATTCACATATTATCCTTTCTATACCCACCCCTTTGGTTGATTCAATACCAAGACGATTTAAACCGTCATTTTTTTTAGGAACTCGGCGCCGTAGTAAATCAATATAAATCAACGGACGATATTGTGAATAATATATTACAACGATAAGATTATTGATCAAATATTAACTGACGGTATTTGTTATAGTATTTTAAGACTAAATATCAAAATATGTTATCATTTCATCACTACAACAATTAAAACATGAATACTATTACTTTAAGTACACAATATTTTCTTAAGATCCAATAGATATTAAGAATAGAAAATATAATTTAGTGTTTATTGAATATGAACGTACAAATTTTATATTATAGGAGTGATTAAAAACTGAGCAGAAGTCAATTAAATGTACGATATTTAATTTGTTGATTTTTCGGCAGTTGATTTTGTTTTTATAGAGCGAATTACTCTTGAGTATTATACAACTCAAAGAGAACGAAATTCGAAGTGAATCTCGTTGCATTTTTTGCGAATAAATTTCGCAAAATATATTATAGGTACAGTCACTTAAAAAAATTTTAAAAATGTAATTTTTGAAAGAATTACATAATTGAACTATATACGTATATTTAAAATGATGATCATAAATTAGCTGAAAGAAATACACTCGAAAACGATGTCGTCTACAAATTGTGCAAAATCCCTGAAACTCCTTTGAGGAATAAGTACTTTTTTCTGTTTTACGTGAACAAAATTTTGCATCAACATCGTTTGATAAACCGTCATGATCACAAAAAAAAAATTATAGATTACCTATTTAAATACTTGTGACGATCATAATGACGTGGGACCACTGAAATTTATTCAAAATTGAATTTGAATCGATATTCGAGACTATCAATTTTCATTTCATCCGAAAATTTTGTTAATTCGCCTTTACTCTATATAAACATCCATAATAATATTTTCTAGAATATCTATTCTTTTCATTTTTACCTATAGAAAAGTCATATATTTTACATGTCGATATAAACCTTCGGTACCAACGTAATAAACATATATCTAAATATTTTTGTTTAGGACAGTTACCTCTAAAATTGTATATACTATTAATTCGACAAATTTTACATGTACAAAATAATTCGATTTAAACGTAAATGAATACATGTGAAATGAGAATCGTAAATTACCTAACAATTAATATTATAGTCCCCACGCGCAATGTTTGTAGTTTTTACACCGAGAACCTGACTGCATACACACCTTTTGTTTACGAACATGATTTCAAGTTTGTTTTAATTCAATATAATATACCTACGGCACAATACGAAGTCGACATGTAACTAGAAAGTCTGAAAATTATTTACCCAGATACTCAGAAAGCCTTTAGCATTTTCGTAGTGACAAATAAATGTATTGATATGTTTGAATTTGATTGGTTAAAATGTATTTAAATCATTTTTCCGAAATTGTAGTATTAGCAATATCTAACTACTAAAATAAATGCGTCGATTTTTTTTTTCTCGGTGCAGTATCCAAAAAAAGCAAATTTTTATCCGGTCGCATTTCAATTGACAAACGTTTCAAATTTGTTGACAGTTTTTCTTAAAAATGAAAAACAACAGACGACAAAAAATGTCGAAGCATTGCTTCTATATTACATAGGACTGCATTGTATAATACTATAATATAGAACCTTACCGGTTTACCGTCTTCCGCTCAGAACCGTTTTTTCATTGCAATGATTTCTCGTTGATTTCAGTTTAAACTAAATTACTCTATGAATTCCGAAGTACTCAACTGCAACAGTTCCGGCCTACCCATTGTGTGAAGTATGTCCGACCATCTTTATAATTCTGTGTAAATAATTAAGTTGTACAATAGCATTGTATATTTGAAAAACCAGCATTTTAATAGTTCAAACAACGCTGTAATAAGAGTTGGTATTGTGAATTTTAATTCGTGGCGCGGTGCAGGTAATCGATGTAACCTAAATATAGTAGACGTCAGAAATGAACGGTACCAGCCCGATAATGATTCGACAACTTAATTGTCTCAGTCGAAACGTAAGTATACGAATACGATCTTAATTCGCTATGGTAATTATTTGATTGCCCGCCTCCTATTGAATTCAATTATAATAATATTGTGTTACTTTAATTCTTACAATTAACAAACTTGCAAATAATGTGACAATATGGCTTTCGGGCCGAAACACTTAGTCCGCTAAAAAACTAGAACAGATCGTTTTTATGTACATTTTTTAATTTTTATTATTACCTTCTTTCTCCCGTTCCTTCCGTTAAAACAATAAAACAATTTGGGTTATATTAGTATGAAAAAATATCAATTGCGCTTAAAATTATTTTCCAGTGTTTAGTGTAATCAAATAGTATACAAATACAAAAAATACATTTTTAAACTTTTAACAATACATTATTGAGTAAACACGCGTTTTTTTTTTTTTTTATTTATATGAGTTGTACTCACTTTAGTAAACTAAAGTACTATGCAATTGAGGGGCTGGGTGCATGAAGGGCATTTTCTAGAAAAACGAGTTTCAAGATAAACGAAATTAAAGTAATAAACAAATAAATAATAAACTACCACTTAATACAAAAAAAAAATACAAAAATAACTAACACTTAATAGTCACGAATTGTGACACATTGCAACGAAAACATGAGACTACTGTTAATAATTTAGAAACGGTTTTTACCAAACCTATTAATCTACAATGAAAAATAACAAATTATCTGCATAATATTGTTTTTAAATCATTGAAAAGTAAAACGATATTATTTATAAATATAACGTACATAGTATGTAGTTTTATGCAAGAATGGCATTACACTCTATCACATATACGCTTCTACAGTGTTCAATTATTAAAATTTCGAACTAAAATTGTATACACATATAGTGTAGAGGTCGCCGAGTTCAAAAAAACATTTTAAGCAAAAAAGGCATTTCCGTGAAAATGTCTTTCTTGCACCCAGCCCCTCAATTGTACTCTCAGAGTATCTACGTGTAAGTACCTAAGATGAACAATTTTTCGGAAAAAAAAAATCGTTTGTGAACATATTTTGAAATATTATATCGATCAAAACCAAAACGAATTATAATTTGTAAATATTGTCACGAATATAACAATCAATTTATTTTCAATAAAAATAGTTGTATTTTTTAAATAAGGTAGCCGTAAAAATACTATTAACAATAAATATTTCACATCAATACGATAATATTAGTAAACAATTGATTTTGCAATTACCCAGTGCTAGATTGAAGATCAAACAAAAAACGTATTAAAAAATTATTGTTCAAGGGCACAAAAATCGATCAATTTGAATTTTTACTCGGCACGTATCGTATTATAAAAAAAAAAAAAATGAATAAAATAAAAAATTACTTGCAAGGTAGGATTTCTCAATGTTGCGACGACCGAAACCTGCAAATCGCAGGAAGTTTGGCACCGTTATTTTAATTATGTTCGTTTCTATCGTTCTATAGTTTGTTCTTCGAGACCTTTCGTTATAACGCATCTTGAATTAAATTTCTACGCACCAACAAATCGCGTTTCGTGACATACAGGACCTTACCTACGTTTTAACCGTTAAAATTAATATTGAATCGTTTTTTTTTTTTTTTTCATGTTTTTCTTTCTGTTGTCTGATGGTTTTCATCGTACTCCCAGATTTTTTCCCGAATATATTACACAAAACAGATGTCTCATCGTAATTATCAAACGCTTTTCTACGTGAAGATAAAAAAATCCACACATTTCTTATCAATTTATTGTTCGTATAGAATATTTAGACTATAATAATCCGACAAAAACTCATACATAACATTCGCACATAATACCGGATATTATTATTATTATTATTATTATACAAAATGTAAGGTGCCTAATGTTTTTTTAACGATTCCGCGTCGTTTCAAAATGTTAAAACGATGGCAACTCTGTTGGCCTCAACTGTAAATGGGTGTACCTGTACAGTCAAAAGTCAACTAATATAATGAAAATGATAAAGCGGTTTTTTTTTATATATATATAAATATATAGATAAAAAAATATATACACATATATTTTTAGTTCATTGAAATCACACGATTTTGAAAAATAAAAATAACTACCTACCTGCAACACCGTAGATAATTATCATTATATTGTGCTCCAGCAAACATGCTGCGTTATTTATTATACAAATCGGTTTCTTCGCAATCGTATAATATGTATGTGTATTACGTTTAAAACAGTACTATTGCCGTTTGCGTATTTGTATGTAGGTCGAGTTAGATAAGTTCAAAATACGGATTATATAGGTACCTATAATACCTATATATACCTCGCAGCTACTTCTATATCTCGCCGCGAATATTGTGATAACATTCAAACTATAATATCTTCTACCAATATGGCGGTAATAATTATATTAATTTATTAAAACTATAAATACAACAGCTAGTGTTGACTAAACAACTACCCGGGGACATAAAGTTACTACTTATTTTAGATTCTAAACGCAGCGTGGAATGTATTGTTTTTACTATGGTGTATTTTTTTTATCTGTCTATATGTAAAAAACTTTTCTACCAGAAATCTTGCTTCAATGTTCAAGCATGAAGCACATTTTCCAGAATTGTATCTAGTTGATTCGTATTCGGTTTTGTGTGAACACAAACCTAACCTCTTAAACCTCTTTCAGATATTTCCTCAATCTTGCCTCTCATTATTACCGTTATCCGCTGACCGTTAATTGTTTGTCATTATGTGTTCTTTTTATATTTTCCTCCGTTCCGTGATTTTCGATCATTCTTCAGAACGCCTTCATTCATACAGCTTATACGAGGGCTAATCAAAAACTAACTATCAAAACTAACTCAAGAACGTATCAAGACTAGTAGTATCATTCGGAAAAGGAGCATCGAAGAGCAGTAGGATTGGTATCATTTGCTTCTATGACTTTTTCTGAGTACATTTGTTTTTATTGCTTCTCTATAAAATTCTTCGGTTTGATTTCACTGATATTTTTGCAAAATATATTTTTCGAGTTTAGCGATTTTGTAATAAACCCAAAAGAAGAGTAACTTGACAGATTTGGAGATTTTAGAAAATTTGTCTGCATTTTTTTCCAGTTTCAGAGGGATGCAACATTTCATGGTTTTTGCCATTAAATGTCAATTGAAAAACTGAAAATGTGCCCTCGAGTGGCACCAAGTTCCGCTTCTTTTGGATTCATTACGAAATCGCCAAACGTGAAAAACAAATTTTAGAAAAATATCGTCAAATCAAAACGAAGAAGTTTTTTTTATTTATTTTATTTTTAAGAGATTTTATACGAATAGATGTGCTCAGTATAAGTCATAGAAGCTAGGTTTACAAATCGTTTTGCTCTTCAACGCTCGGTTTCCGAGTAATATTATCAGTCTCGATACTTTTTGATTAGCCCTCGTATACTACAGTAGTATTATTTTGAATGTCGATCAAATTGTATACAATGCCGCAAAATGTTATTTGAAATAGGCCTACCGTTAGTACTGGTACTTAAAAAGCTATATCTTATTTAACCGAATGTATAAAATTATTTAAATACTAACCGTGCTCGTGCTAATTTACTCCCTCAATTGAATGTTTAGCCATTTAAAAGCAGAATTTTTAAAAATTATTTTGAAAACCAAAATCAATAATTAAATTAAATTCAAAGGGATATTTATTCCCCTGTGCCTTCTTTTTTATTTCATATGTGTCAACGAAATAACTCAGAAATTAACAATGAAAAAAAATTCAATTTTCATATTTTTATGTATCAAAAATTATGTGTGAGTTATCCTTTAAGAGTTGGATTCAGAAAATTCGGCTTCAAAGTGTACAAAGGACATTCGCATAACGTTCATTCGCTTCTATTTCTGTGTAAATATTTTCAGACCTTTGAATGCGTTTTGCTGATTGATTGCACACGCACCACCATACAAAACCCATTGTCGTTTATATTATTCTA
The DNA here is from genome assembly GCA_902439185.1 of Cinara cedri. Taxonomy (NCBI): domain Eukaryota; kingdom Metazoa; phylum Arthropoda; class Insecta; order Hemiptera; family Aphididae; genus Cinara; species Cinara cedri. The sequence continues at coordinate 1,186,643 of CABPRJ010002382.1, read as the reverse complement.
GATGATAATAATAATCGTATATACTAGTATATATATATATATATATATACTATCGTATATTCTAGTGTATACGTTTTATTTATATATATATATATATATAAATGTCATTCAATATGTGGTTAGAAAAATTACGATTACACGATTAGTACGATATATCGAGTAGTGCGATTATAAAAATCGGAGCTTTTCTTACGAGAGAAACAAGTAGTTTTTGTGTTAATTAAAACCGCATAAAAAAACCTCCGATCCAGAATATTATCGTTTATTGTACGGTACTTATGTAAAAAACTAAAAAAAAAATGTTGTATAATTGCAGTACAAACAGCTTAACTGTTTATATATTAATATACTATAATTATACGTCGTTTTTTATTATATTACGCACATAATAAACGCGTACAATTTGTTTGGCTTAGTCTGAAAATTATCGTTGGAAAAAATGTAATCGTTTATTAAAAAAAAACATTGGACGTCAACGATTACCGCTATTAAACTGCACTTATCGCTTATTATTATTACCTATATCTAGAAATCTAGGTACGCCTACCAATAACGGCTTACAGTCAAAACGTAAAGAACTACCAAAAGAAAAGACAATAATAATAGAAAATCGACTGTGGCGGCTGTCCATCTTCGTTGTCGACAAGATAAAGACATAGATAACACATAATCGATACATTGATTATAAAGCGTCCTAGATCTTCTGTCTCATTCACCAATACCTGTATACCCATACAACCAATTCATATTAATGAATGGTAACAATAAGAATAACTGATTGAAGAAATTTAAATTTATTGGTGAATATAATAGAATAGATGATATGATTCTGATATTGAAATTATTGCTATCCTTCTTACTTGTTCACGAACGTACCTGGTATACACATATCCTATCCACTGTTTATTATCTAAAAATAATATTATTATTATATAATAGTTAAACCTTGACTGCTGTTCAACAAACGTATAATACAACTGTCTACTGCACACATACACACACACACACACACACACGTAGGTTATAAAATATAATACGCGATAAAAAAATAACCCCCGTACGATTTCTGATATAATATTCGTGATTTGATCTAATTTCAAAGTCTTCTACTTCCTCCTCAATCGTCACATCCGTCTCAATAAATCGACATTTTGGACCGTAAAGCATTTAAGCGTGATAGGAATAGGCGCCCACAGAAATTTATCTAAGAGTGGGCAAGTTCGCAGAAATGTTGTCTAACCCATTTGCCAGAAACCTTCACTTTTAATTTTATTTAGATACCTATATAACGATAAGCTGTTAAATTATAATTTCATATTATTAAATTGTATGCATAACCATTATAATTAGACCAGCCAATAAAGATTAATAATTAGGAAATAGAGAGCAACATCCAAAAAAAAAAAGATGGATATACTACGAGGGTGCAGCCACTATTGTAAGTAGGAAGGTAAAATACAAACGGGAATTGATATATATCTGTAAGCAACTATAAACCATTGCTAACTAAAAACAATTCTAAGCGGAGTTTAGTTGTTAGTGTTAATTTGTCAACAATATATGTCATATTATAGTAAAATAATTACATTTGCATTAACTTTTTTCTTTAATAAAATTTCTTTAATATTGCGCCTATTTTTACGTTCTACTTTTTTCCCACCATTTTCTTCCACCAAGTTCCTCATGAATTTTTCTTTTGTTCAAACATAAAATCGAATTGAACTCGGGGTTAATGTATAATACAAATTAATTATCCGTGAACTCGTTTCACCTACCGCAGGCATGGAACGAAGTTCAAAGTTCAAGTTGCTACCAATATTTTTCAAATAGTTGAGATTCAAGTAGTCTCTAAAATACGCATGGGCTTCCTGGTATATGCAAGTAATTTCTTTCACGGGAATTATAAAAACACAACGTGGGTGAGTCAAATTCGTGTAACTAGTCCGGCCTTGTGACGCTAGAACTCATTATTATTCAGTCATGTCATCCGAGGTTATCACGCGATTATTGTTAATTTTTATATTTTTTGTGCACAGATTTTTTTTGTTCTTTAGTCTTTACTTCAGTTGTAGATATTGATATTGCATCATGATGATGGTAGCTGTAAATTCCCTCTTTATTTCGCTGCGCAGTTTTTCCTCACATGTGTTCATTACATTATAATATAGAACGATAATTTGAAAAATTTTAAAAAATAATAACAATAATTACGTAACTGTGATAAAAAAAATCGTTATCATTACGCGTTGAACGCATCTTTTTTATTTCGTGGCTTTGTTTGATATAACATTTAAAAACATGACGAGATTTAAGTGAATCGTGCATCAGCTGCTACTTCGCGCACGACGTTGAAAACCTAAAAGTCGTCATGACTCAAGGACCGTACGGTCGATCGAATTTTTATATGCCAACAATGTTTTACGTTCCACTCGTTTCGGCAGTACGTGTAAAACTTATTACTTATATAGATTCCGTGAGAAAATAAAACCAGGTACAACAATGTTAGTTAATAATCCCTAAAAAAAATGTGTTTTACGTTGTCATTGTTTTCGTCAGTTTTCGTTGGTTTTATAATAATAATTAAATGCAATTTGTTTACTTTTTATACTTTATATGAATGTTCACATTTGGATATTAAACGATTTAAATTTTTAGATTTTAAGTGGGAGGTATGTATTGATTGGCTTAAAAAATCCGTTCCTACGTTTATTGTGTCTGTGGTCATTTTTTTTCGATTTGAAAAAATCTTCCTAAACGTTTACAACAAAAGCGTATTTTCCACCCGATATAGTAAAGGGGTTTTTTTTTTTTATTTATACTTTGGATAAACGGTTAAAACGCTTATGGCTATATTTTATCTGAAACATTTTTCTCAGTTCCCAACTGTTTTTCAAATAAAAAAAAATAAATTGCGTTTTTAAATTCTAAGCGTAGCGAAGAATGTATTAGTTTTATTATGATGGGTTTTTTCTGTCTCTAAACAACTTACTATTCCACCAAGAATCGATTCCAGTTAAAAAAAAAAACAAGAGATCTTTATTGTTGTGTTTTAAATTTAGTTGAAGAATAAGTAAGTCATATTTTTATTTTCCAAACGCTTTTCAAAATAATTGTGAAAACCCGGAAAAAACGTAGGAAATATTGGAAATTTTACGACATCAATAGTTTCAATATTATTTGTTTGCTGTAGTTTGATTAAAAATAATTGGTGTAGATCTGAAATTTTCACAAAAAACTTGTATGGCCAAAATATTCTGTCGATTTTATAGGTATTTTACATTATCGAGTTTTAATTTTTTTTTTTTTATATAGTTTTTTTTGGGTAAGTATAATATGGAGAAAATTATTTGACAGAACAGAAAATTGAACCAGATATCTATTTTAAATTGTACTTGGTGGCCAGGAAAAAAATGGTATGTAATGAAATGATTTTTATTTTACAGGTGTCTTAATATGAAATTTTAAAAGAAAATCGTAAATATTACGGCATTTAAAAACATGTATAACAGAACTTCGCTCAGAATCGTATTTCTTTAGCAATGGTTTATCGTTAATTTTTGTTTTTGTTCCAAGGTTCTCTTGGTTACACGAAGGAACATTTAATTGTTAATTTCATCACATAAGAGATATAGTTTTCTTTTAGACAAAATAACGAAAAATCGAAGAATTCTTTAATTGAAATCATAATACAATATAGATACTAAACACCAAAAGGTTTTAAGAATATTATGCAACATTTTCCAACGAATTTTAAAAATTTCCATAATTGATTATCGAAATATGTGTTAATCGTATTAAATATTGGAAACTACCACTGCCAAGACCAGTAAAGCGTCACCCGGTGTTACACATGTTCTCTCGTGTGGCGCGATTCGAATACTTTATAGTTCGACGTTGCAAGCTCTCAAGAGGACGTAGAAACGTATGTACGTTTGTATTGTTTCCTGTCACGCGAACGTATGAATGGATCTAAATTAATAATATTCTGTCCTGGATGTAAACGCGTGTCGTATAACCCCGAAATTATAATATTTGAATAAATATTTTACGGAACGTCAATCAATGATACGGAAAATGGTTTCTATTTATCATTTTTGAATTTGACGATATTTACGTTATTATTTTTATGTCCTGTATGCTACTAATGTTATGTTATCACTCGTACACATTAGTAATACGTTTAACAAAGCTGTATGGCCAGTGTGCATATGCAATTGATTAGTAATAAGACACAGTTATAAATACATGTGTATGGGTACCTAGGTATCTAGGTGAGTGCTTTAATCGTTAATATAAGACTCTTTACGGAATATGTTCGCGTCCATCGACGGTTAAAGAGGTTAGGATTCGTTTACATCGATGAGTTTTGCTTTAAATTTGGTGAAACCCGAGATGACCTTTACGTAAGATTAGGTTTTTCACAAACGCGAATAAAAAATACCTAAGGCGAACACCGAGCGTGTTTAAAACGCATTAACTTGGAAACAATACAATAATTAATATTATCGTGAAAAACAGCTTGCGATTTAAGCGACAGCTACGTAAAAAACCAGTTTAAGCACGCGCGCGTGTGTGCACTTTGCTTGACTATCGCGAGAACCGTAAACCTAGGTACGTTTTTAATTTTTATTTATACACTACAATATACCGACAGCTGATACTATAATAATTGTACAACAATCTGTTTACACCAATAATAAGATAGAATTAAATTAATAATAAACACAAACCGGTACACCTACTTAAGCACGCACACGTCTTAGTACCTATTATAACGTAAATTAGTGTTGATTTAAAATTTAAATATTATTTTATCATTTCCTTGTTGCACAATACGATAATAATATTTTATTGTTCGTAGAATGTTTAATATTCAACGGTAGTGCTAAAATCGTTTTAAATATCGTGACAACTATGCCAATCACTCGAAAGGTATTATGTATAACAGTTTAATTGTCAATGCGTCTCTGCCTGTAGTTCATCCAGAATTTTTGATGGGAAGGAGTGAAGACAGTAAACAAATAAATAAATAAATATTACAAAATAAAAAACAATAACAAAATATCAAATTTAAAATACCGCAAGCCGGAAGTTTCAAAATACTGCGTGGAAAATTCAAAGTATTTTCACTAACCATAACTAAAAAAAGTTTTTTCGAAAGAAGAATTAAAAGTGTTTGAAATTAGTGATAAAAAAAATCTTCGAATAGGTATCGCCATTGGGAAAAAAATACAAGTCTTTCAAGGTATTGAATAAAAAATTATAGGCATTATTACTAATCGAAAAATTGATTTGCGAAAATATATTCCCCCTCTTCTTGGATACGCTATTGATTTCTCCTAAAAAAAAAACATTATTTGGCTTTCAATATATCTTTAGGCTCCGAGAAGTAGGCTTAAGTCAATTGTGTATAATAGTTTTCCAATACAAACCAATTAAATTTTGGAAAATAGCATAATAATTTTTGAACGATTAGTCATGTAATTACATGATTTTTTTGATTTTTTTTTTAAAATAAAAGTACATCAAAGTGTCTGAAATTATTTTAACCTTCGGTATAACATGAGTTACGATATGTAAATATGCGTTTATGGCTAATGTCATTTAAACCAAAACATAAAAGAAAAAAAAAATAGGTAAGATAAAATAATAAAAATAAATAAGGCCAACAATTGACTTAAACCTTTCTTCCCCCGTACCAAAGTTATAATAATGACAGTTTTGGTCATTTTAATTCGTTGTTTAATAGCAAAATCCTCGACCTATGAGCAGTACGTAATATAACGCTCAACACGTTTAATATTATACAGTATAGTCTCGATAATTCGAAGGTGATGAGACTTATAAATAATTTCAAATTACGAGAGTTCGAGTCGCTGAGTGGTTTGAAATACCGTGAGGGAAAAAAAACCAATTTGAATTACTGATTAATGAAAAAAAAAAAAATGTACAATTATCAATTGTTTCATCAAAACGTATTCTGGCTATATACATACATAATATATGTAATAGTACCTACGATTATAGATCGATAGTTATCGGAAATAATATGCAAAATGACTATTATATAATTGTATAGTAAATTATCAACGATAAGATAATAAAAATTATATTTAGTGAATACACTACGAATTGCCGAACGTTAAAACGGACGAAACTTCTATTTGCCGCTTGTTAACGGCTGGTTTTCCATACAATTTTACTATGAATTACCCAATATACTTAAATGCGTTGTTTTTATTCGGATTACTGTGCGATTTTTAAGGGAACGAGCATATATTTACTTCAAATTACCGAAAGTTTCGAATTATCAAAGGTTTGAATTATACACGAAAGATAAAACTGAAGATCAGACCAATTCGTCAATTAACAAGAGTTCGTTCGAGTGTAAATTAAATCTCAAAATCATACTCGAAAATAAAACAAGTATATAATTAAAATTGGAGCGCAATGACAAAATCAATATTTTTTGTATGTTGAATTTCTGTTTGTTTTTTGCGTATTTTATTATTATAGTATATTGAACTTTTTTATTATTAATAATATTAATAATAATAATATTGAATTAATATCAAGAAATAATAGTATTCCTTTCAGCGGTATACGAACGTCATCTTATGAAGTGCTATCGAAAGTATATTCATGAAGTCGTAATATGATATATGCCAGACGAGTACCTATACGTTTAACAAACAAAAAATTGCCAGTGCGATTACTTTTACACCGAGCTTATATGAGAAAGTATACAATTACGTTAATTGCGGATTTTCAAAATTTTTCTGGGAGGCGTCCAGAAAAATCATATGTATTTCAAAGATATCTATTAATAGATTATTCTTTTTTCAAGCGATATTTTTTTGAAATTATATCGGTGTCTGGAGAGAGGGGGAGTATCTCATTAAGTATAAATGTTTATCAGAATTCGTCTTTTAGAGCATTTAAGAAATTAGCGGCTCTAAAATGTAACATCGCCGTTTTTTTTTTTTTTTTTTTGTCACCCATATTTTCGGGAATGATTTTCAAATAACCACCTGTATTAAAAATGCGATAAATACAATTTTTGTTTTGAAATTTATAATATTCATTAAGCCGTTGACGAAATATTCCGGTTTTAAGTTGGCCGTTTTATGGGTAGGGTAGAGTAGTGAACTCAAACGCCTTGAGCTGCGCCGCGACACAAATTATTATGGCCTACAACTCTCCTCCTAATCAAACTTAAAGTGCAATATCTTACCAACGGGTTGACGAAAATTTAAAATGTCAATATTAATATCAGTATTTAGTGTAGGTCGATATTTCAAAATCGAATGTGAGTAGTAGTATACTCCCGAAAATAAAAGTGTCAAAAAATGATTGAATTGTGACATTTTAAAGTTATGTGTTTCTTAAATTGTCCAAAATAATTATTTCGAAAAAAGTTAATACTTTCCTAGATAATGAGTTTCTCAAAAAAGTAATCGAGAATTGATCGCTCTCCGTAAAGTTATTTTATATCGCTGGATTTTTATTGAGTAATTGTCTCGCTGAGGTATATTATTACCTATACTAGCGGTTTCCAAACTATGAGGTGCGTTTCCCATGGGAGTCGCAAGCACTCAGCAGGGTAGGCGCGAGGTTAATATTAATATTTTAGATCAACTATAAGTTTGTTGAAACGTTTATCTGATGAAAATCCAGCGTTATCGAGTCGCCCGAATATTCTCGAACTAAAATGACCAAAATATTTTGTCCGACAGGCGACAATAACAGCAGCTATTATCAATAGCAGTGTTATTTATTGAAATGTGCATTATTAACTTGTATTTTATATTTACTCTTATTAAAAATGGAAAAATGTCTCAATATTAATAAAAATACCAGTAAAGAAGAAAATAAACATAAGTTTAAAAAATACGATGATAGGTGTATAGACTTTGGTTTTACTTATATGAAAATACGCAATGAAGAACGTCCTAAATGTGTTATTTGTTTAAAATTATTATCGGCCAATAGTATGATTCCAAAAAAATTAAAATGTCATTTTGAAACTTAACATGAGCACATTGATTAACAACGTGTTTATTTTGTTTCACAATTAGAACATTTCGAAAAATAATCAACCAGTTTTTTCTTACAAAGTAGCATTTCGTGTGTATTACTTAACGTAAAAAAGCCTCATAAAATCGCTGAAGAACTTATTTTATCATCAGCAATTGATATGTTTTCTAGTATGATTGTAGGAAACTAACAGAAGAAAACGGTAAAACCATTTGTTTTCCACTTTTAAAATATTTTCTTGAAGATCTTGAATTACCAATGACGTCAATAAAAATAATTTCTGACTATCTGATGAACAATGACTCTTAAAAGTTTTTTCGTGAAATATTTTCTAGAAGAAGTTAAACAATACAATAATTGGATTAAATACCCGTTTACTGAAAAACCATTATCATAGTTTACAACTACAGAAGAACAATTGCGAAACAGTCTGATTCTTCATAATGGTCTTTATATTCTCTTTTCGGATTTTGAATCAACATTTAAGATAAATATCTTGAAGTAGCCTTTACAAAGCTTTTCGTGTATTACTACTATTTACGAAATCGTATTTATGTGAATTAGGATTTTCTGCAGTTGCTATAATAAAATCAAAATATCGGTGAAAACTTAGTATAGAAAAAGAAATGAGTGTGGCTGTCGCAACATTGCTGCCTAATTTAGAAGAATTATTGAACAAAAAACAAGCACATTGTTCGCATTAAAGTTAAATACTAATAGTCATTGTTTTTTTTTGTTCCTCAAATTAAAATGTTTGAATATTTAAACAACACAAAAATGTAGTTAATTTATTCATAGGAGGCACAGTTATTTTATTTTTTTTTTTTTTTAGGGTGGCGTGAACCAAAAAGGTTTGGACCTATGCGATATAGATTTTCACATATTTTTTTTTCAAATTTGTTTCCTCGTATAAAAAAAAACAAAAACTTTTTATTTTTTAATTACCTACCATTAAACTATGACAAAAAATCCGTATAGAACGAGATTTTTTTTAATTTTTTAAAAAGCTTAAATGCTAAATATAACTAATATATACGAAATATATTGATTTATTTTATGTGATAATACTCTACATACATCTGTATATTAATACTGTAAATTATAGTAACTTGGCGACTCAAGTGGGCGAAACAAAACACGTGCAGAATACGTCAACAATTTATGTATCACAAGGTATAAAAATAATACTTTAAGTACGTAATATATACAATATTAAATTAGTATGAATTTGACTAATATCGTATTTTATAATGGTCACATGCTTTTAAATGCTATAATCAGATGACCATTATTAATATGATTATTATCACTGACATCGCCTTTTTCAATTAATATACCTACTCTATTTGATGAAATTGTTCAGTGCTCAGTTCAATAACAAATCGTATAGACGGTCTTATGCACGATGTCACAAAAACAATAGTTTTAAAAAGCCGAATCGTATACAATTATTATTGTAACTGCAATAAAAATTATCGATATTTATCAGATTTTTAGTGGAACGAAGAAGCTTATGGTTTTACAAAAATGTTTATTTTTTTTTTCTGTGTACATCTTTTACAATGACAGCACTTTTTTGGAATAGGAAATCTGACTGGGGCGATACTTCAAGGAGGTCATTTGTTGACTTTCCCTTGAATTTTCCAAATAAATTGGATAAACCGGATAAAAAACATTGGGAAACCGAAAAATTGGGAAAATTGGTGTAATATTTAACAAACTATGTATATGTAATTATTTTACCAAAATATGGCATACATATTGTTGACAAAGCAACAATATCAACCAAACTCCGCTCAGAATCATTTTTTCGTTAGCAATGGTTAATCTTTGCTTACATATATATATTAAATTCCTGTATATATCATACCTTCCCAATTTTCCACTTACAACAGTAGCTGCACCCTTTTCTATTATCCCAGGCCCGTTTTTTTTTTTTAATATCGGAAAATATGCGATTTACAAAAACAATTTGTTTTTAGTTTCGGTGGCGTACCTAACTGTTTAGAATTTAGTCGAGGAGGGGGATATTAAATTTGGAAATTGGTTATTTAGGTAAAAAAGAATGAATTATAATACTAAACATTTTTGTAAGCAATTTATAATTCAATCTGCTCAGTGTCCGCCTGGTCAAGACAGCTAGGCAGCGATCGCTGCCCGAGCCCCTAGTTTTTTTTCATATACCATAGATGTACGAAGTACATTATAATTTATGAATAATCGACACAACAACAAACAATTGGATTTTTCCCAAATAAATAAGAAATAGTCGATAAGATAATATAAAATCTCGTGGTTTGGAAAAATATAGGTACTTATATAATACAAACTCCTCCCACCAAAAACACGAAAGAATCGTCTGGTGGCGTACAAATATAATATATTTCGATAATAATCAGAAAACTTTGGAAATAAATTGCCTATTCTCATAATATAACTGATTATATCATTGTTACGTAGATTCCATGCATTATTCGTTTTTTTTTTTTTCCATTTACGATCATATTTATAATATTAACGCTTATACAGTGTAATTTTTCTAAAAGAAAATTCGACTGGGGAGTTACCTTAGGGAGGTCATTTTTCGATTTTCTTACGAGTTTTCCCAGAAAATGCGAAAAACCGGGAAAAACGTAGGAAATCAGTACAACATTAAACAAATATTATTAAAGAGCCTACTTAATTATTTTATTATAATATGACATGTATTGTTGACAAAGCACTATCAACTGTTGTATCAACCGATGTTCACTATCAACTGAACTGCGCTCAGAACTTTTTTTCGTTAGCAATGGTTTATCGTTGCTTACCAATATATATTAAATTACCTATAACGGTGGCTGCACCCGTCCCTATTATCTTAGGACGTCTTTTTAATATTTACTTTTATACCAAAGGTAATATATATATATATATATATATATATATTACAAAAGGTGAAATTTATTTTGATTTGCAATAAATTTTGTATTAAGTCTTAAAAAATGAAAATTGAACAAACTATATCTGATGACTCGGATGACTGATGGGCTCGGAAGTTATAAAAGTTGCATATTTTTCTGTATGCACCTAAATTTATAGCAGACTACGCTAGGAATACTTTTTATACGATGAAGAGTTTAAAAGTTAAACACATAAAATGCATACTCGTATTTTGCATGGTTCGTTAATTTTAGAGAAAAAGTGCATATTTTATCTATTTTCATTGATTTTTACATATTTTTTACGAATATTTAATATTTTTAAAAAAAATTGATTATTTTTCTTTCTTAACCAATTTATTTTATATAATGTTAAATTTGAAACTTTATATTATTTAACGTGATTATTTATTGCTATTTCTTCCCACCTCAGCCTATTATTAATTTAAACGGTGAGATTCGTATTTAATCTTCATCTTATTTGTGCATATTAATAACGACATTATATGTTTTTGAATAATAAACTGAATAGTTATTACATTTATTACATTTGTTGCATATTTATAATTTGTTCATACATATTTTAGAATTTTTTCGTGTATATTTGCACACATTGCCTTTTTTAGCTCCTATAACTTCCAAACCCTACTGATGACTATATCATACTTAACACAAATATGAATAATGAAAACAATAATGCATGAACGGTCAGGCGGGTCGGGCCCCTAAAAAAAAAATCCTGCCCGAGCCCTTCGATAACCAGGCTGACACTGAATCTGCTCTGTAATTACCATTGAAATCAAATAACTAAGTACTGGTACAAGTAATCATTATAAATGTATTGAGGTATTATAGGTACTAATTCGATTAATACCTATTAGTAACCTCCATCATATTATTGCGGTTGTGCGATAGGTTTCGTTTTAATCAAAACAAGTTATACGATCAAGTTTTTTTGATTTAGTAACCCGGCACCAACACATTATTGATTTGTCTGACTAAAGAGTAGAGGAATTTAATAAATAGGTAGTCATATAAATAATAGATACTGAAAAAATATACAACTCGTTTGCACATATTCACCTTTTTACAACTAGTTTGTGCACAAAAGCACAACTCGTTTGCGCATAGGATTAAATGCCGAGGGTGCATACATTTGTGCCCATTAACCTTTTTACAATTCGTTCGTTGAAATATATCGTATTATCATCATGTGTGGGAACGGGGGACGGGACGGCTAGTTTTGTCAGCCGGTTTCGATCGCCAACTCAAATGCCGTTGCGCGCCCTTTTCCGTCCTCCCTACTGTGAGGAGGAAATAGCCGCTTACCCAACATAAACTTAAACCTGATACTTCTGCAAGGAAGTAGTGTCCTAAATGTAAACCTAATCTTCGCTACCTAAAAATAACGTCGAAAAGCCACCATAGCTGCAAGAAAAATGCATAATATATATAAACAAAAAAATACAATCAATTTGTTTACGAAATGTTAGATTTGAATCCCACATAGAATAAACAATTTGAGTTTTATAATATACAAAAAATATACATGCAAATTATTCAAAAACTCTAATTTTTAATGTTCCCAAACGAGTTATCCAACTTTAAAACATTTTATGTGTGCGCAAACGAGTTGCACCGCTATAAAGGTCAAGAGAGAGAGAGAGAGATATCTCCCTAATCTCCCCCCCCCCTTAAATAAGACATCATATTGTACGCCACATTAAATATTAGTAGGAAAGTATTAGTATATTAATAAAGAATTATCCGTGTGTTTCTTATTAGACTGGATGATCAAACCGATTAGAAATCCGATGTATTTCTATGTTCCTCGAAAATGTTGTACATCGGCGGCCAATTCGATAGCCTCTCGGTGCATCTCTGACGGACAACCAACAAACACGGCTAAGAAACGAGAAAATGGAATTTATAATATTTACACTCAATAATCAATTCGGCGTTGAATTTAAAACTCGGAAAAAGCAAGGGAAAACCGATGTTATCGCGTAATGCGGTTAAGATATTCTTAATAATTCTCTAGATAACATCGGTTTTCACATGGATTAGAAGAATTTAAAACGAGCGTTACTTAGAAACTATTCATCGGATATAAATGTGTGAAACGTCAAAATTTTTTGAAAAATAAATTCCACCGAATAGTTATAGTTATCTTAAAATTTTCCGAAAATAATAAAATAGTTATATGTTTAATTTTTTTAATAAAACAAAAAAAATTAATTCAAATATAAATATTTAATCCTCAGTAATATTAAAAAAAAAAAAAAAAAACAGAATTTGATTATCTTTATTATCTCCGGAGATATTCGAGGAGTATATCATCGTGGGACAGGCTGTATACATTAAATATTCACATAACGTAGCACGATTATGAAGATACGTTGATAGTTACTTCAACCTATGTAATTTCAGATATTAATTATATAGAACATAAGACAATAGTATATAAATTGCCAATCTAATATTGAAACGACACAATATAAATTTTAGTAGGTATCAAACATGTAATATAAAATAAAATGAAATATATTTTGCACAATATCTTCTAGATTTGAGTCCATTTTTTGTTTTGTACGATCATACAATATTACTCGTGTATTAGCACAGTCATAGAAAATCGTACTATATTTAAATAATCAAATTTAATCGTATAATAATATTTATTCGATTAAAAAAAAAAGCAACAACGTCCCTCGAACAATAACCTATAGTACAGTTATAATAATTATCAAAACATATTACACGTAATAATCGTATACGAGTAACAACAATAATATTATAATTTCGTGAACGCCGCGCCGTCCGTTTATTGTTGCAAGGGATGACGTCATACTTGCGTGCGCTTGTCTATTAGTTTTATTTGTTGTCGTTGTTTATAATAATGTTACGAATGATAAGAGTTTCGTGACGTCATAGTAATAATACTCATTACGGGTTTTGTGATAATTTTCAACAACACCGTCCTGCGTGGGCACCTAAATATCGGTTACCGATCCGAGTTTATACACCCACTTATTATTTTTATTTTACGATTATAGTAATATAATATTACCGTTTATTACGTATGTTTTCAACGATTTTGGCCGTATGCGACGAATCGACGAGTCGTACAACTCATACAAGACAAAACAGACCGCTATCGTAGTGATTAAGAGGACGCGATTCTCAGTCTCGGTCAGAATTTAACGGACGATATATCATATGTGTAATTATAAGGAGGGAGGGGGGCAACTACATCAGGAGCCAAAGTTGCAATTATAATTATAATTTGGATCATATTTTATATTAGGAATATTTATCAAGATAATATTATGTATTTTGAAGTTAAGGCGTGTGATTAGTAGCCGCTTTGAATTTCTATGATTTGTGTAATACTGGAAGAATTTAAAATAAATAATATATCCTGCGAAAAAAAATCGACTTCGGAGCGCAAAATTGAAACTTGCTCAAAGCGCTGAAATTCCTAGCTACACCACTGCAATATAATGCAAACATGGTTGTTCATCGCGTAAAACAAACGAAAAAGCCATTAACCTTTAAATTCGGTTTAACATTGATATATATTCAAACATTTTTTTTGAATGACAAAATTTCAAAAACAACTTTGTCGTCGATGTTTTACAATAATTTGAAAAATATTCAATTCGTTGTCGAAGGCACAAAATTAAGTAACTGTAACTTTCTTCGTAATTAATAATTCCGAAAAAACGCAGTCGACGTCGTCTTGGAAAATGTCGTCCACACAGTAAACAATACGTTTTTCGTCTCTAAAACCGATTTTAAAGGCTTTTCCGTTTGTTTTTGGGTGTGGCAAAGTATTTCCGTGATGCCCGTGTTAAAACAGAGACTGATATTAATACGATTGTGACGTATACCTATATATGTGTACTCTTAAAGATAGCGATTCGATTGTGCGTGCATTTTCGACATCGTGACATTGTACCAACAAAACCAAAAATGCATAGGTAATATTATAAGTATATCATCGCGTCATTTATATACCGACCTCTAATATTATTATGGTAATCCTATTTATAGAAATATATTATATCTATATATAATAGTATTGATTAAAATGTCCTTAACGAGTGCTGCATGTGACAATAGGTGTGCGTAAATATGCATGCAAATTAAAGCGAACAAATCTCAAGGATACCTGTAGGTACATATAATACAGCTATAGTGTTGTACAAAAATGACATGGCATTTTTGTTTTTTTTTTTTTTTATTTGTTTTTTATTTTTTTTTTTTAGGTTCAATAGCATTTCACAGCAGCATTTTTCGTATAATATACTGCAATATTATTATAATATAGGTAGGTGGGTAATAAAGGTATGCGATATCCCGTTCCCCCTGAAAATAAAAACGAACATTATTTTGATAATATACGTGTGTATAAAAATGCGTGGGTATTGAAATTACCCATTATATTATCACTGTGCAGATGTGTTTTAAAATAATATAATAAATGTTATATAGAATAATCAAACCGAATGTATTTAAATAATTCAGATTTGGGACGCGCGTGCGCACGACTTCAAGAATCTTCGTTTCCAAATTGTTGTTATTCCAAAGACGCGTCCGATAATAATATTAAATCCAGTGACGTTATGTACCTATTGTATAAGTTGTAATGATACGGCGAAAATCGAAATAATATTATTTACAGTCGTGACAATCGTTTAATAATAATAATAATCAGAGTTCGGTACTGATCAACAAAAAATCTCTTAAAATCGTCCATAAAATACCGGGTGATTCATTTAAATGGGTACACTCATTATCTCGAAAAATATTAACTTTTTTCTTAATTTGTTTTCTTGAACGTTTAAGAAACAAGCTGCTCTACATGTTATATTTATGTTATTTTTAGTAACCCTTATTTTTGGACGTGAAACTACTACTAATTTCAACACTCGAATTTATTTAAATTAATCTATTTATGGAATTTTTAATATAGGTTATCATTTTAAAATCAAAAGTAGAAAGTGGTTTTACCCCCAAAAATAAGGGTGACAAAAAATAACATGAATATAAACTGTAGAGCGTCATATTTCTTAAATGTTCTAGAAAGCAAATTCCGGAAAAAGTTAATACTTTCCGAGATAATGAGTGTACCCACTTAAATGAGTCGCCTGGTACTCGACTTGTGACGAGACGCAAGAGGACGGAGTATCCACGTCAACTAATTTTCCATACATACTACTGTTTGTTTTAAGTGAAACGAATGGAACGATATATATTTTTTTATTTCTCTCATAAAGCATATATTATCAGGTTTTCAACGGGTACATTGGTTAATTTCAATATCAACTCATAGTTGCCGGAAATAGAGATTTAATCTATATAACAACCGTACTTATTACAATAGAGGAGTAACAGATGCTTATAATTGATGATAAAAGAAAAAGTTAAAATTATAATAACTAATGACAATTTATTATCATTTTTCGTCAGATTGCATAGATTCAATTTTCTTACGGAGCTTTCAGTCACCACAATAATTAATAAGTACATGTATCTTCACGAAATCGGAATTTTTCACTGTTTTTGTATCAATTGCAAACGTTTATGTTTTTAATTCAAACATTCATGTTAGGTTGACATAACTTCGTTAATATAACTAATCTGTATTCGATACTTGTTGTTATAATTAATAAAAAGAACGGTACAATAGCATATTCTATCTCTACCTTTTATTTGTTTTTTATAGATTTTACCTAATGGGCAACTCTGTAGTGAAATTACTTTAGGTAGAGCATAAACAGTAGCGTTTAGTTTAAAATTAAAGTTTAAATACAAAAACGAAATTTAAATTGGTCAATTTTTCAAATAGCTATAAGCTATAACTAACTCAAAAATGTCTAAAATATTTTAAAAACTGTATTATATCTGGAAAATAATAATATAAGTATTCGGGGAAATTTCAGGACTCAACAATTATTTTTTCCCTATACTATACATATATTACAACAAACGAAACCGAATATAACAGAATCCGTTATTGTGTAAATACTCTACGTCTTCCAACGTTTAGTCTCGGTTTTTTTTTTCCTGTTATTAAGGATATTAAGGAAAATCAAAAAATGACCTCCACTAAATAAACATAATTTTCTATCAGAAATCATCACTTTGATAATCGGAACAATATGTCTGTTAAAAAAGTAATTTATAGGCAGAAAAATTGGTGTAGAGAGATTTGGGCGTCAAAGCCCCCCACTAGTTAGACTGAATTCGTTAATTGCTAGATACGCTAATTTTAGTTTAGTCATTTTTGCAACTCAAGCACTGGCTGCATTGTAAGCCCTTAACAAGCTTAATAAGGCCATTATGTGCTAAAATATAAGAATTTAAGAATTATTAAAATAAGCAAAAGCTATCAAACTAAGCGAAAAAATCACCGTCGAATGTCATATATTATGAACTCGTTGTAATATGACATAAATTTCCATAGTACTCTGCAGTCTGTCAGATTATTTATTCAGATGTCGAGCCAAAAAAGCAAGCGAATGCTGTGAGTAACTCTGATAATAATAGGTCTACGGTACGTTTTGTGTTTTGAGTACCACTATAATATTATGCTAATAATGATTACGGGTTTATTTTTTTTTCCTATTCGCACGCCCAAAGACACCAAAGAGTATTATCGTTATTATCGTGTCTCCGGGACGGACGACGATGTTCCCGCCATGGACAAGTCGAATCGCGCGTTCTATTATTTTTGTAAAAGAAAAATCATCTCGGCGTTCGATGTACAGCTGTGTATAGCTACTATATAAGTAAAAAGAAAAAAACATCTGTCCGTCCGTCTAACTTTATGTGCGGACAATTCGTAACGCTTTTCACTCGAGTCCGCTGCTCGCGCGATTGTGTTGCATGAAATCGTCGTCGTTCCTATATTATACAGTTCTCTGTATACAGGGTGTCCCAGCGTGTTTACCCGATGCTGATATTCTTTGTTGATATTCAATTTTTTTTTTGTAATCGGATTTCGCGTCGAGAAGACACGTGTAACAGTGTATAGAGAACAATATTACAATTTTATTTTCATCTCCCTCAATCGTTAGAAAAAATAACTTTTTATTTATTCACTTTCTCAACATTTAATCGAAAATGCCACTTTGTTAAATGGACGATATTCTAAAAAGAAAATTAATCCATTATACATATATACGTATTATTCAATATATATTCAATACATAGTATCTTATCAATAGCCGTTTTAATTTTAAAAGAAGGGCTATAAATTATATCTTTTATTATAGTGCTGTGATTCCTATCAAGTAACGTAGTAGAAATCTATTGAAGAGAATTTTATTGTTTTCATACTCCTTCTCTGGAAATTGAAACGGCTATAACTGAGAAACTATTTATCGGATATGTATGTATGTTAAATTAAAATGTTTTGAATAATATTTATTAAATCTGTTATAACGTGGCTATTTTTAAAATGTTTAAAATTGAAAGAAACAAAAAGTTATTTGTTTCTAGTAATTATAAGACGTGAAAATAAAAATGTAATTTTTCTCTGAATACATGTACCCCTGACACAAAATCCCATTAAAAAAAAGAATAACTATTGTAATAAACTCACATGGATATAAGTATCTGGAAAATACGGCAAAACACCCTGTAGGTACTTTTAAAAGCAAAATATGAAACCATAAAACAAAACACTTTACCGACAGTTTTGCTCTATCCACGCGGAGACCACATCATTCATCATCATTCCGCGCATAAATTATTATAATAATATTATATAATTGATAATACATAACACTGACGATGGGAATACGGGGCAAAATTACCACCCAGCTGTATTGCGTATACAGGGCGATGCGATTCTTTTAAATCGAAATACATTATTATTACTGATTAACTTTCTAGTAAATTTGAATTTAGTTTTCATTCCATACTAAGTATATAAAATCGTTTTTTTTTATAATAGCTAAGGATGGGCAAAGATGCATTAAAATATGTGCGGTGGTTATTATTTATTTGAAACATTTTTTGAAATTTCCAACAACTTCCTCTATTTCCGTACAATGACTTACAATTTGTATTGTAAATTTCTAAAAGCCAAGGATATAAAATGACCTAGCTTGCCTCTCCTCTTTTCTAGATATTCGATACTGTAGATCCATTGATTTCAGTATCGTAATACAAGATACTAGTTGCTTTCCAAAAATGTATCGTGAATCGTGATACAAGATACCGAAGGCGTCACACACCGGATATCCCATACAGGAACAATAATAAACAATATTGAATGTGTTGGTATAAAATATAAATTATAAGTATTAAAACACTGCAGTCAGATATGATAGCCCCCGCAAAGATCTCTTCCATTAAATCTGTCGTGCGCAAGTATATTATTCTAAGAGTGTATGCACATGGTGATGATGCACAACACTAACACATTTAAGATGTATGAGTTATAATTTTATAAAATGTATACAAGTTCCAAAATTTAGGTCAAATGAGTATAGATAAGGAAGTATTATCTACTAATTTATATTTTATGCTACGTGTTTATGTTAATTTAAGAATATTAAAAATCTGGACATTTTTGATCGGTTATACCGAAGTCAATATAGTACCTCACTCATCAAATACTGAACGACGGTGATGTTGAATACTAATTCAAAGTCCAGTTCTTTGATATCGGAACCGTGTGATGAAATTAATTTACTCATTAAAAAGTCAGCTATTTACATATATATATCAGTAAAATTGTATAAACTAATAATATGAAGTATATGAAGGTTTTCTTCGAATATTTTTTAACCCAAAAATAATTATCGTAATATTACTATTCGTCATGCGCATAATAATAATATATTATTACGTTACTATTATTGTTAATAATATCAGCATCAGCTAAATTCAATACGATTTTGTAGTAAAAATTCCGGTCGTTAAAAAAAAAAAACAACTTGTGCATAATAATGGTAATTTTTGCTTAAAGAATAATATATATATATATATGTATATAGTTAATATATTTTAAAATCTGTCAATAATTTGTATAGTCTATGTAGTAAAACTCGAGTTTTAGCAATAGTTATGACTACTTAAAATATAAAATTGACAACATTTAAAAAAAAAAAAAAAATGGTAATACTGTAAAAGAAATCGTTTACAATGATTTTTGAATACTATATTTCATATTTTATACACCTTTTGCTCTTTTTCGTGTTTATCAATTTTAGAGTAGTCAACTTTAACGTTTACAATTATTCCCGAACACTATTCACGTTATTATAAGTATTTTGTTTTAAACAAATCGATTCAAACTCATGTTATTATTATTACAAAACATTTACTGAATGATAGAATGAATTTTACGATTTTGTATTATAACTTTAACCATAAAGCGTTTAAATCGTTTAAATTATATTTTAAAACTGTACAGCAATAAAAACCAAACGGATTCATGAGTAATCAGTAAGGACGTTAATTTAAAATAAAGTATAATTATCAAATTAATGTATAATATTATGATCATATAATTATATTGTATTCTAGTAGAATTACATTAGTAATATTGTAATATACATTTACATATTATCTTGGAATAATAATCACTGTCGAGCGGAGAGAGGGAATTGTCGGTTTGTATAATTTCGGTGAAAATATTAAAAAAAAAAAAAACAAAAAACTACTGATCATCTTCGTCAAGAGTCACACGCATATTATTAAATTATTATTATTATTATTATTATGTTATGTACAATGCAGTTATTTTATTTTATTTTTTGGGAAAATCACACGAATTATATGCTCTTGCGGAAATAATAAACTGCTGCGGGATATGTGTTCTGACAGATTCGATATAACATCATCAATGCGGAACACTCTTGCATTATGTAAATAATTATGATAATTGATATTACTTTAGATATACATTATATTATGACATGTTTCCATTCGTTTGACTTAGTATAGTATCAAGTAGATGTAAAATGTACGGGAGTATATGTGGATCTAAATGGCTTAATCTGTGACCTGCAAGAGCGGACGTGGGAAAAAAATGTCCAAGAAGGGTTGAAAAAATAAAGATTTAATACCGTTATTTTTGATTAACTATTTGTTATATTTGTATTGATTCTTCGTTAGTAATAACTGATCCCAAAATTTCCAAGATGGGAGACGGGTTGTTGAATATTATAAAATAAGAGAGCTTATTTTGCATCAGTTCATTTGACGGAACTAAATACCCCTATAGTTGATAGTATTGCAATAACGGGAATATGTCCTTAACTTTACTTTGATGATCCAATCAATAAACTAACCTCAGCATCTAAAATATTTAATTATTTACTTCTTATTTACAACTACGAACACACATTTGTGAAGACAGTGCTTAGTAAAATTTCGTGGGCACATCACCGAAAACCCATAAGTAGTAAATTTTTATAAAATTTAAAAAGGGACACCTATGTGTTCGTAGCCGACACGGCACCATAATATGTCTTAATCGAGGCATGCATATTGTGTTGAAATTAAATTAAATTGAAATCGGCTTAACGTAATAATGGGGTAAGTATAATTCAAAATTAATTCGTTAACATTATTATTGAATATGTGATTGTGTAACAAAGTCAAGTTTGTAAAAAAAAATCAAAGGTTAATAATTAAATTCGACTAGGTTATTAACTGTTTACTCGTTAATGCCCAAGTATCGAATAATAGTATGTAGTTTTGTGCGCCAGAGTTGATTTTGGCACCGGGAAACTGTTTTTGATAATATAATATAATAATAATAATATATACGATACGATACGCGAGCATCGGCTGCTACAGTATACGAAAACGCACATCGTAGTCGAGCTATTATAGTTCGTCAATAGCCGAGATTCCGTAGGCTATTTTTGTGATAACCCGCCGCTGCCACCACGCCACCCAACGTTCGAACGACGCGACTTTCCGTCCCACGGATGGAGGCGGAGGAGAGAGGATCCCTATACGAACGAGAAATCCGATACAAGTGATGACACGATAATAATAAATAATAATGATAAAAAAATCATTCGTATTTCGGAGAAACGACACTGCTGCGGCGTGCATATAATTGCATATATAATACTAAACCCGGACGAATTCTACGAGAAAAAAAAACACACATGAAACGCTCGCTATTTAGCGATTGTACAGAAATGTCGAACCGATATTTCATCCCAACAACAGTAACATATAATTTTGTACCAAACCCCGTTAAACGTTTTACTCTTCACAAACCATAGAATTTTATGTCCTGGTCAAAAATTTGGTTAAACGAAAATAAGCCACCCAAAACGTACGATAAAAATAATAAGGTTCAGTGCCACTTAATTACTACTATACCTCAAAGCCGGTCAGTAACTATAGTTAGGGTTACAGACAGATTTGTTAGCAAATAAATTACCTTTTTTGATAAATTTTACTTAATTAGTTTTAAAAAAAACAAAAAATAGAATGTTAGGAAATAACCTATTCAATAATTTATTAAATAGGATCAAATTCAGTATTTTTATCCGATTTAGTTACTAGACTTAAAAAACAAGAAATTCCACTGGCAGGTTTTATTTATATTGCCTTGAAAGCAAAAGAAAAACGAATTAAAATGAATGGAGAAATGGAGAAGGGGGGATATCATAATTTAATAAAATAATATTTGAGTGCATATAACTTTTGTGTGTATTTTTACATGCATATTTTCATAATTTTCAATGCAATAAGTTCCGATTCCTTAGTAATTTCTTTAAATAAACAATTAAGGTAATTAAAAAAAAAAAAAACGGCATTTAACTTAATTGAAGTTACACATTTTCAGAAAATTTGCAATCCAACTCATAGTAACTCAAATCAATTTCGATTTTAAAATTAACTTTATCCTAGTTATTATTATTTATTTTTTTAGAATAATGTATCTCGTACTAGTTAAAACGAAATGGGCTAACTTGATCATTTTTTCTACTTAATAAACAACTGTTCTCTTTATATCGGACAAAAAGATATTATAATATACTCTCGACTGAATGTTTTTTTAGGTTTCAAAAACCGTTGCCAAGAAATGGATGAAATGCGCGTCGGATCGATTTCATCTACTAACTCGTGTATAATCCGACGAGAGACGATTCAATCCGATGTGCACACAATATTATGTTATTGTTTGGTTTTTTTTCACGTGTAACCATCGAGATCATAGGGAATTAATGTCCAAAAATCAGCGAGTTCGCGAGCACCTATACATAGAAATATCGAAAATCTAAATTACAGCTGCTAAGGTAAAAGGAAAAAATAACGTACCGTCCAGTCATCATACGCGACAAATATTATCGAACCTCGAAAACTGAAAATTACTATCAGTGAGAAGAACAATTCGTGTTTTTCAACTGAAGTTTCTTACAGAATTCGCTCCGAAACCGCAATCACCGTCCGTCACTTATTTAATTTAAATCAGATAATATAATACCAATCGTCTTGTTGTAAAAATAAGATATTTTATTCATAACCTAGGTAAAAAAAATAAATACACGTTTTAATTTGTATTGGGCGGTTGAGATATTTGGTCTCATTTCGATTGGACGACGAATGCAACATTTTTTTATATTCAAATTTTTCGATGCGATATTTTCGTATGTTTATAATAGTATTATAGTATTTATTATTTTACAGAAGTTTTTAAAAAATTGTATTTTTAATAAATTATATAACAACACTTTAGAATATTGTTAAACTTTTTACACTTTAATTACAAACGTGTACTGCACACACATTCGAAAATCTCTCCGGTGCTATTATTTTACAATACGTGTTATACGCGGGTCAAGGTAACATGTAATAAGTGTTATATTTTTTACTGCAAGATGATACTACAATATAAAAAAAAAATTAAACAAACTATAGAAATCGTATTAATGGCGTTTTACGTACGGGATATTGGGGTTTTTTTTTAAATTGGCGGAAACGAGTGATGGCGGAAACGATATACATGTCCGATATTCGTCCCGAAAGTGGAAATATCGCGGTATTTCTCGTTTTCTTTTTTTTTTTAGATTTTCGTCGATATAACACACACACACACACAAACACAATACTGTTCAACATTCAACACGGAGCTAAAAAAACTTGTAGATTTATTTTCAAAATATAATCGTATCGACCGAAATTTATTAAAATTAATTAATTAATCTAATTAAATTAGAATTAATAAAAAGTTAAGATTTTATTCCAAATATTCGCATTATGTTAACTCATTTATCTTCGTTGAAACAATTACTTTCTGTTATCTCGTTTACAACCTTATTTTATACGGTCAAAGGCAACAAACGTTTGGTAGATAGTAGAAACGAGAAACATACAAGAGTTGAAATTCCAATATAAAGGATTGTTTTAGTTGGATTTACTTGATAACTTACTCAAAGGAACTAGTACTATTATAATTTACATTGATTATAATATTATAAAGATATTAAAAAACAAAAAAAAAAATCGTTTTTGCATGATGGTGTACAATTTTTTAGACAAAATATCGATCCCTAACCTTAATTACGTATCCAGTGAATACGAATATTTCAAAATATTTACTTCATATTTTATATCGCTCGATTTTCAAGACGATAATATCTTATGATAAGTTATTTGCAATTAATTATTCTTTTGTTGTCGTTTCAAAAAAAAAACAATTAAGTTACAAAAAAAAAAAAAAAAAAAAAAATACTTTTT
>CABPRJ010002382.1:1113439-1161915 GCA_902439185.1 Cinara cedri | reverse complement strand
TATTATAATTTACATTGATTATAATATTATAAAGATATTAAAAAACAAAAAAAAATAATAAAAAAAAAAAAAAAAAAAATATACTTTTTTGAGTTTTATAATTATTTCCAATATTTCGAAAAATTATCATAATAATATTTTTCTTTTTTTTTCTTCGAAATGTTGATTTTCGCTAAATCTGATTACTCGCAACGAAATCGTCTGCATATTTTTGATAATATTCAAACTACACTGAAATATTTGCGACGTCTTATTAATTTTTCAACGTCGTACGTCTTTAATAATATTATTTGTTTTAAATCCGTACGTAAATACACACCCACTCACGACGACGACTAACAACGCAAACGATAGTCTTATAATAGTTTCGATTTTTGAATGCAATAAAAAAAAAAAAAAATTAGTAATTATTATAAGTATATAATATGTATAACTACAGGATTGTATTACGCAAATGTTTTGTTTGACGAGTGGAATAAATTACAAGTACGCTATATTGGCTATAGAGTAGTTATACAGTAAATTCGATTACAGATTTTCAATGACAAGGTAATCCGAGTGTATAGAGTGTCGGATAATAATGAAAAATATAAATATTGCAGCTCGAGAGCATATCGAAACACTATGATATAAAGTATTATATAGTTACGATAAGTATTCGTTATTTAATTGCATTAGTTCCACGTTCGATGTTCATAATATCGTTTACTGTTTGATTTTTTTAATAGGTATTTAGTATAGTGGTTTTCTTTCCTTTAGTTTTAGATTCCGAGTGGAACGAAGAAGCTATTTTTGTGTTGCTAATGATGTTTATATGTGTATGTTTGTGTGCACGCGTGCGCTTGTATCCCCCATCCATTTTTTAGGTTAGTAAAAATGTGTTCCGATTTGTTCATGTCGAATTACAAGATGTGAATTTTTTACGACATGGTACCTAATTACTTATTTGAAAACGATTTTCAGAAAATGTAAAAAAAAACAATCTACAGCAATAATGTCATCGATTACATCGGTGTTATTTTCGGTATCGATTCCCAGGCTTTACCTTAGCTACAACGGGTAAAAAAAACACGACCAACACGACTCCGTTCAGAATCGTTTTTTGATTATAGCGATTTATCTTTGATTTCCGTGTGTAAATTAAATATTACCCTAATTCCTATATGTAATAATAATAATTATAATATAAGTTTTTTAAACTTCCCATCTACTGCTGCAGCAGCCTACTCTATCCATTGTACGTCCGGCTTTTTTTATTTATTACCTAAATATATTACTTAAATTATAGTTGTAATACACGTTAAACACCTTGAATAAAATATTATATTTTTATAGACGGAGTTGACTCGAGTGTTGTAACCGCTTTGTTCATAGAAATTAACATATAGCTATAATCTAATATCAAGACCAAAAAAAACAATTACGTATGTAAAATATTTTAATTGCGAGTACCTACCTATTAATTTTCGACAATTTTTGCACCAAGGTATACATAATTTATGTTTCTCTTCGTGTCTTAATAATCAATTTTAGTATTCAAATATTGAATTAAAACCAATTATTATGTTATAATATTGACAAGTACGTAATTCAGTGTTCGAATGAGAAGGAGGGGGGGGGCGCAAACGTACGGAATCCGTTTACATATTTTCATAGATTTGAGCATGCCAATTCATTTAAATAACCAAAAACCGCTATTACAGGAACACTTTTATTGGAAGTGTAAATATTTATTCTTACAGCAAAAATATAAATACTATTGCCATAATAAATTCGAATTCCATTATTGATGGGTTTTGGTTCTGGAGGAAAAAAAATTCAACATATCAAAACAACTTTCGTTTAAATTATGAATTATGAAACGACGGAATTCATCGTTATATTATCAATTTTCCTAGTTTTAATCGCTTTTCCAGTTTTCCAGACCAGAACCTAAAAATCAAAAGTATGCAAATGCATCCCGTAAATTTTTTTAACACATCTAAAATGTTTAAATGTAATTAATTTCATATAATTTACATTCTAAAACGCTCATTTTGTAAATTTACGAATGTTTTGTTATCACTTATAATTTTAAAAGTACCTACCAAAAGACAAAAAATATCAAGAATAAATAAAAACGGTTGCCAATTACTGCCTTATTTTTAATATTTTAATCTTTTTTAACATATAGAATCAGATTTTCCTCATTATCTCGAATATTAATGAGCATTTCAAAAAATGACTTCTTTAAACCTAAGTCAAATCTAGAGAATATTTTATTTTAGAAAAGGTGCTATACTTGATAATCGGAATAGTTTTCTGGTAGAAAAAGTGTTCACATAAAAAAAAAAAAAAAAAAAAAAAACATTAATGTAAAACCAATACATTTCTTGCTCCACTCAGAAACTAAAAACAGTTAAACTGTATAGGTTTTCATTATTTCAATACCTATTACCTTTATATTATAATACTAACGTTTTTGAACGGTTACGCCTCCACTCCTTATTATGTTGGTATTTTTATTTTGTGTTTCTCGACTATCCAATAGTTAGTGGTTATATAGCTTTTGGTTATCAATAACTACGGAAATTTGTTTTCGGTTTTAATCACGAAGCAATTAATACTATAACCCGGTTATTATTATTATCGTTGAAAAATGGCGTTGTGTAGAATACTATGTTTATAAATATAAATGTACTACCGTCATCTGTGCAGCTGCTGCAGGACCGTACATAGATAAAAATCGAACGCGTCATAATGTTAAAAACAATAAAAACGCATTGTATGTTATATTTTTTTTTTTATATCGTTAAAATATAATAAAAAAAACATTAATGATAAGAAATAACGTTTTTGTCAGTGTAGACAATATTTCCGTTTTCAATATTGTAACTTGTAACGGCACACTATTTTATTAGGTATTACAATTTTATGATTATAGTAACCAAGCGAAAACGAAATGTTGTAAAGATAATTATAATTATTAAATATTATTAATAGAACGAGGAGAAAATCAAACATTTTGTCGTCCAAATCATACCTATGTTACAGTTTTTAGTCACGACTAAATATTTATCCATATTTTATTTCATAATTAATGAGCGAAACAAAATATAGGCTTCATATAGACAATGCATATTGTGTGTATGAAAAATAATGTTAAAATAATTATGATAAATTTGTATACACAAAATCGTAAACAAAAAATTTAGTTGACTATTTGTAAGAGCCGTGTAAAAGAGATTGTGAGAACATAGCTCCCATAAGTCTCTGATATGTTTATAATTTCAGCACCCTCAAAGTGGGTAGTCTAGTTGTATCAATGTCGGTACTAAGTTTTTGCGGCAAAGAAAGCAAGCAAATATTTTAAATCAACCCAAGATCGAGTAACGAAATCATCGCCTCCCTAAAGTCGGCCTCCGGTAAATAAAACTTTGTTCATTTTTATACGGATAAATACATTTTTAAAAAACTCTTATGATTATAGTTTTTACTGATATTTACCGGAGTTCTGTTAATAGTGTTGCTTTGTCAAAAATATATTTATATAAATCACATTATCGTAAAATAATTACATATGCATCATATATTTTCTTTAATAATATTTGTTTAATATTGTACCTATTTTTCCGTTTTTCTTACATTTTTTCCTGGTTTCTCCCATCTATTATGAAAACACCTGGGAAATGAAAAAATTACCACCTTAAAGTACAACTCCAGTCAAATTTCCTTTCAGAAAAAATTCTATTATTGTAAATCGGAGCAAAATTGCTGGTAAAAAAATTGTTCACAGATAAAATAAACTAAATAAACATCATTGTAAAAGATCATTAAAAAAAGTTTTTAATTGGATCGAAATATCTGATAAAAAACTTGTTTATAGACACATACACACACACACACACACGCACACAAATTATAACTAATGGAATTTTCAGTTTATTATTGTCAATACTTATATTATAAATATGAATAATTTGTTATAATAAATTATTGTTAAAAATGTATGAAAAAAAAATAATAATAATAAAAAACACAAGCAGGACCCTTAAGCGTTTTTAAGAATTTTATGTTTGAACCGTTCACCAGTTCACCACACACACACGCATTGCGGCGCGTGGGGGCAAAAATAGTGTCCGAGTATCCGTATTTGTTCTATCGAAAAACGCCCGTGGACGTCCAAAACCCCGACTTGAGTTTTTCTATATTGCGTCGCTTCCTACTTCCCTGTAGACTTAATATTATTACTACAACTATAGACATCGTGTTGTTTCGTTATGTTATGGCTGCACACGTTTCGGTGTAATATCCAAGGACGACAATAATAATAAATAAGGATAGCTTTCTCTCGTCGTTTGGTTTTTTGATTTTTTTTTTTTATCTTTTTATTTTTTTTTATTACGATTACGTGTAATGAATAAAAACGATATTCGTTGGCGGTTCTGAATGGCACGCGGTTACGAAAATGCGCACCAAGTATATATTGACACCATTATTATACTGCTATAATATTATTTTAACCAAATAACCGGCGCTGTAACCAACGCAGCAAGAAAACGTTTTATGAATACCAGAAGTCAAAATACGTACATACAAATGTAAAAATATGCTATGCGCGAGTTCTTATTTTTGATAATATACAATAAGTGACCTCATTAAATTCGACGGAAATATACCATATCTTCATGTTTACGCAAAATAGTTTATTTCCTATGACGTGTTTACCGAAGCTCAAAATATGAAAAAAAATGTTTATCATAAAAGTTCTACAATTCTTGAATAGTTACTACTACAGTTATAGAGTGGACTATGAAATTTCCTTCCTCCCGTCTAAGATAATACAAACCAGTGGCATAGCCAGAACTATGTACTGGAGGGTAAGAACGGATGGGCGTAGGTAACGAGAGTTTTGGCGAGATAAATTTCATCAAAAATTTCAAAAAAGAGATTTCATATTCATTTCATTGCAATAATTTAAACAAATACTCAAAAAAAAAAACTTTATAGTGAAATTGAGAGCTGCGTCCTTCTAAGGGAATTTTTACCAAGGCATTTATTATGGAATTTTGTGTGTCTTTTTTTTTTATCCGTGGCCTGCCCATTGAGTCTATTTACTGACAAAGTACTCCTTAAATAATACGATTTTATACGGTACAGTGTAAACAAGGTTCTTCCAGGAGTGAAAGAAATAACTCTAAAAGCAGTTAATAATCAAATCGTTAAATAATTTGCATACACAAACACGACCCATAGGGAGATCCCATAGCCCCCCCCTCCTTGGTTACATCACTGATATGATAATTTTTGCGGTTTAAAGCTGCAGTTTTGTCCCGCTCGCCCATAGGCAATTATATTTTGTTGATTCTTCAATCGTCAAACATTTTACCACCCCCTACAATAATAATAATAACAACAACAACACGAGACTATGATGAAATAACACACAAACGGGCGGCAGCAGCGACCATAGCAGAAGGACGGGGTTTGGAAACAGGCCGTTTTCACCTGCGGCAGCTTGTCGTCTAGCAGCGATCGCCACGTGTTCGTCGCATGAAACAGCCGCTGAAAAAACTGGTTTCCCAAAAGCACGGTAGTGCGTATCACGTGAAACCGTGAAAGGACAAGCCGGCACACGTGCAATCGATTGCACAAAAACGTCTCCGCGTGTTGGTATGGGATTCAAAATAATAATAATATAACTACAATGTAATCAAATATTACCCGTTTAAAGGACACCAGATAGGGGAGGGGTGAGGTAAAAAATCATATTATAAACAACCTAGTCAAATGTTCGGAACAGTATGGGTGTAGTTCGAAATGGAAATACTGCGCATTAACTATTTTTACGAATAATAATTATGATTAGTATTATTGTTTGAAGTGCCTTGAAAACGTTAAATAAAATAATTAATATTAATATATATATATATATATATATATACTTTTTTTTTTATATATAATACCGGAATCGTTACATAAATCGGTTTTACAATATTCTGTATTGAATGGTCGAGAAGTATATGGTACGGTATGTTTTGCGTAGTATACAAGTACCCGCGTCATTTTTTCGATTAGAGATTGGACCTCGCACGTTTTATCCGACTCGTAGACCGCCGTATGAATCCCGGAAAAAATATAAGGAAAAAAATAACACAAAAAAAAAAAGAACAACAATTTTAAAATTTTAAATACAATAATTGATTATTTTAGAGATTTTGAAAACTGCGATGAGCTGCAGTACGTGTGAGGAGAAGCCAAAATTAACCACCACTACGGGCAGCACTGGGACATATTATAACAACTCAGTATAGAAAATCCATGGTAAGGTCAACAATGAGGCGGAAAGACGTATAAAAAAAAAAAAAAAGGATGTAGAGGCTTAATTCAAAAAGTGGACAAAATTGGAACATTTTTGATAGAGACAGCTGGAGGACTGTTTGAAAAACAGGATAGTCGAATAAACGCAAATGATTATACTGTATAGTTTATGAAAGTCCATAACTCTTCTTAATTGTAATTGCATACTTCGAAAATCAAATATAAAAATAGCAAATAGAACTATAGTAAAATGTATCGATTTCACCATTTCACAGATAAAATTAAGACATTTGTTATAAATACATGTTTTATAATTTTTCTTATACGATGGATTTTGAACAATTATTTTTTATATCGAAATACCAAAGTAGCGTAAACTCCTAATGAGTCAAACAACTCCAGCAGTTTTATGTGCATTTAAACTGTTGTTTAATTTTAAATTGATTTTGATTAATACGTTTGTTTGGCCACGACTTTATTTTCAAACAAACAAAACATTAACTATATACAACAATTTTCCAGCACTTTGTTTGCACGTCGATTTAATTGAAAATCTCTGAGAACCTTCTTTATAGCCAAACAAATCGTTTTGTGAAACCGCATTACAAAATTCGCAATAATTAGAGAGATAGAGCGCCTAGGTACGAACGAACAGACAGACGGAGACAAAATCTTTAACAACGCTACCATAACCTTATCCATTTGTCCGCATTATCCATATAGGATATAACTGTCTTAAAATTTGATACATTATACGGGCTACGTCGTAGAAGCTAAAACGAAATACCCAATTAAAAATGTCTAAAATGTTATTTTTGTAGCAGCGAAAAACCCTATGTATAAAAACATCGAAAAAAGTTTAGTTAATAAACTTTTATACTATATATACATTATAATATAAATACAAATATGCACGTTTACAACTTGAATTACATTTATCCGACTCGTAACTTTTAATATAATATCTTGGTGAATTACCCGAGTGAAAATATAGACTGAAATTTTACCAGTAATAAGAAGTCATATTTTTATTACAGTTTTTTTAGTTTTATTTTTTGACTGACTATAATATGATTAATTAACCCGCTTAAACATAATAAATTCTATTAAATGAAAATACTTACAAATTATATTCGTTAACATATCTAAATCATATTTGTACGTGCTGTATCGAAATTGTCAGTTTCATAAGGCATTTGCGAAGGAACTAATCAAATTTTTAATAGAAGAAAAAAATTGTTGCACAACGATGTTGTAGATTTTTAATTTACGGTATTAAAAAAAAAAAAAAACTATACCAACCTACTTAATTTAAACGTGTTTTCCTCGTCAACATCACAATATTATATTATATAATATAATGAATAGACAACAATCTAACCTGGGAGGATAAGAAAAAAAAAATCAGTGTACCTACTATACCTATACCCATAATATTAACGTGATACGTAATCCATCATAAGTGAAATTGTTTAAATATGTATCAACTATAGCCTCTAGGTATTATAGTGTTATGTATAGTGCAAATAAAAAAAATTTAAAAAATCAGAAATGTATAGGATATTATACAGAGAATTTCATAAGAGAACTGTAAGGAAAATCCAAAAATTATATCTTCAAAGTACTGAGTGGACAAAATTTGTTAGGTACCTACATAAAAATCACTCTTGTCGATTTTTGATTGGGGGAGGGGAGGAATTTCTGGTAGAAAAATGCTTTAGACAGTAAAATAAAAAAAAAAAAAACACATTGTAATAAAGCCAAACTACGCTCAGAATCAGAAAACAACAAACTGCAGTTTACAATTGAAAAAAAAGGCATCCTCATCCATCTGAACCCGTTATAGTGTTGTATCGACCATGTAGTTATGGTTAGGTTAGATTAGGCTAAATGGCGTGGAAAGTTAGGATACTTTATCACCCACTGAACAGTAGTGTTATAAGTTCGAAACAACACGTAGGTTTTTCAATTTCGATTATCAAATCTATATTTTTATCAATAACAACTGTTTTTTTTTTGTATCTTTGAGATACTATAATGTCAGTGATTTTCTTCCGGAGTTCCTAGAAGTTAGGGGGGGTTTTTTTCTGTGCTTTTTTATCGCGAGGGATTCGATTCCGAGTTTGATATATCGTTATTTGAAAAATCATGGTTTGTTCGAATTTTCACATACCTATAGCAGATATGTAAATTTAAAATTTGTTTTTATACGTCTTTATAATACCAAATAAATTCTCCTTCTTTTTGTAACAAAAAAATATTTCTTTCTTCGTCTCGCATAAATATTAGCAGTCTAATCACTTTTTTATCCGGTTTATAATATTTTACTGTATAATAAGTGGCCATCAGACCTAATAATATTACATATGTTTCGTAAAAGTTGGAATAATATTTATATTGATCATAATATTAATGCTTTTTTTTTAATTTTATCACACAGTTGCATATTTTGGTATGTACAATTATTTTATTGATGGGTTTTTTTTTTAAATTTAAAATTTGTTTTTATATAATCAGTTATAATTTAAAAAACCATTCATGTTTTACAAGTAATTTTATAACAATAACTTATAGTATATTATTGTCTTTTCCTAATTGCAAAATTGTATTCATTATAAGTTATAAATTATACATTATACCACGTTGCATATCGTTGATTTTTGTGTTTTTTGGAGTTCAATTACAAAATATAGGTAACGTAATCTCGTCGTTTTCATAATATTTTTGTGTTTACGTAAGAAAAACAAATGCTTAGATTGTATTGCGTGTTTAAAAATCGTAATAAAATTTAACATCGGAATATCAGTTAACTGTACTGATCCAAATGCTTACAAAATTATATAAATATACGATTTGTTAATACAGTGGAGTATTTAAGTTTTAAGGGTGGATATATCTACCCCCTGACTTCATTTTACTATATATTATTTAAATTCTTGAATATCTCAGAAAGTATTAACTTTTTTCGTTTTTTTTGATAATTTATGAAACAAGACACAAGTAGCTATAAAATGTTATCTACATTTCGGTTCTTTTTTGTCAGCCTTATTTTTGAAGTTGATACAGCTACCTAATTTTAATTATCAAATATCAACCTTTATTAAGATTACAATCCTATCCAGTATTCACATTAAAATGTGGAATATCTATATCCCTTAAACGAGTTTACGGAAATCAAAAATGTCAACACCAAAATGTATTGTAACTAAACTCAATCTATTTTCTTAAATTTTCAAAAAAAAAAACTCTTCTAGATAACACGATAAATATATTATTATCTTCGCGAGACACTGTATATGAATTATAAATTGTTTTTTTGTTCTTATCCATTAAAGATTAAACATTACATACAAGAGTAAACAAAGGGTAAACATTTTAGAGTATGACAAAAAATACGCCAATGTTTCAACGAAAATAAATCTATAGTCTATTATGTTATAATAATAACTAATAATAATTATAATATAAGTCTTATTATGTTATAATAAGTGATTGTTGTATAGGTTATAATACTATAATGCTAGTGGCCACATTTTTTTAAGCCCCGTAACACGTGTTATTGTGAGAAAAAGCTGTAAAAAAATATTATTATAATGTTACACGAAGGGAATCCCACTCCTCGGAGACTGTAGTGTGGCTGTTAAATAAATTGCGATTCTTACAACGTAATAATTGCTCATGATTACCCATAATAATAATAATTGTTATACATATATTTCCGTCGGGTATTAAACATTGGGACTGCATACTCGTTATAATCTCCGGGTGGAGAAGGGAGGGAAATGGACGAAAATTTATTTAAAATAAAAAATGGAAAGTTGAAAAAAGTATGACGGAAAGCGCACGGATTAACGATGAAATGAATAAAATCATTATAATAATATAAAATTGTATTTGGAATGGTATATACGCTTAACAGTATTGCACGTAGAAACAATCAAGATACGAATCGATTTTTGGTCCCCTCCACCGAAAAAAACAAGATAAATCCATCGATATAAGATAACTCGATGGACAATTCGGAGCACCAAAATTAAGCCAAATTTATTCCGGCTTATCGCCTGTAATAACAATGCCATTTTTCAGAAAAGAAAAAAATGTGAATTTATCTGGTGGTTGATCGATATTGTGTTTGTGACTCGAACCGTCGAGTTCATCGCATTACTTTCAACAATAATAATATTATATTAATTATCTCGTGGTTATTTCGGGAGACTTTTCGTCTTTTTGAGCGGAATTTTCACGCAAATTTTGGAAAATTGTTTTGTTTTCTTTCCGTTAGAAGTTTACCATCCCCTGGCACATATTTTCAAGAATTCTAGGCTGTTTCGTCCCCATCAAAAAATTGAGTTTACGGACGTTTCGTCCCCGAAAATATTGATGATAGGGATCAAACGTCCTATGGTTAATAACTCCCGGGGACCAAATGTCCTATCTTAAAAGCTTCTGGGGGACGAAACGTCCGTAAACTCGATTTTTTTACGGGGACGAAACGTCCATTTACCATTTTCGAGCGTAGGTACACAATATTGTCGTATTGACACGCGCTCGTGTGCGTATCGCACAGCGGCGGTATAGTGAACAATATTCGGTGTGTTGCGAACGCGTTCACTCGTCTGGCCGCCTATTATACATGCCTGTCTATACGGGTTCAGGGTCTTTGGTGCCGTGGAGTAGGGTGATTTACAATACATTTTAGATATAAAATATAATGTATGGATGTATACGTACGGACGCGTATAATATTATCATGTACACAATACGCGCCTGCACAACGGAGGAAAACGGCGCGCAAACCACGAGCCGAACAATAATAATATTTTAAAACGTTGCGATACCGCGGTATAGTGAGGTATAGTAGGTAGGTACCTACCCAAACCCATCGAAGCGAGCGCCGACTTGGCGGTCAATGTTACGGACGACCACCTGCTGCCCGGGATCCAAAACGGCGGCGGCGTTCCGAACTAATACGGTATAACACACACGCGCGCGCAAACACACGAAACGTTTTCGGTTTTTTGCCCCGCGTTAGAAACATAATAACATTTCGAAACCGGTCGTCCGTTCACATACAAAACAATGCCCTCCCACGACATACTCGGGTATACAGGGTGATTTTGTTTGTTTTGAATTCCATCGTCACGTTCCGACGACGGTTAGGTACATACGAATATTCTCCAATCTGGACTCGAACGTGCGTCGACGAAAATATAAACTCGCAGGGTTTTTACGCCGTTTGAACAATCGCGTGTCGAAATGACAATGTTGAATCCAAGTATATGTTCGCCCTCTGTTAATTGTGGGTAAATTAATAATCAATTAAATAACTAAACAAATTTCGACTGGTCTTAGTAAGAGGGTATTTAAGCGAGGAAAATTAGGCGATTTTAGTAATACCCCAGAGGAACCCCGGAAAAATTGGCCGGATTCAACTCTGTATACGTTTGCGCGGTGTACCAAATTTTAGCTCATAGAATTGTAGATTGAGATTCGATGATTCAATAATATTAATATCGAAGGCGACAATAATGATATTATTGTACACTCGGCGGAGGAGAATAAGTTTATTTTTTCGATGGCGTCGCATAGCTCTTTTGTTACGGAAAGCTACAGCTGTTTAAAACAAAAAATAAACAAAAGCGTTCGGCAACTGTAACTTTTTTGTTCGACAATATTTTAGACGAAGAAAAAAGCCACGTGATGCCTACGGAAATGCCTCCCGAAACCCCGTCTTTTATAAACGGTTCTATAATAAATATTATATTAGGTGGGCATTATGTTTGGTTCCAGTGAAGAATGGCTTCGGTCATTTTCGTATAGTTTTCAATGGTTAGAGGGGAAAAAACCCCATTGTAAACTGATACATATTACGTACATTTAAAAAGTAACTATGAATCGCTTAGAAAAAAAAAAATATATAAATGAGACAACGAATATTTTAACTTCACAAATTATTTAAAGTAAAAAAAATAGACACATATAGATTATTATCGGGTATGGATTATTATTACAATTAAAAATTCTACAACACTTGTTTGGTTGTTTTTTATTTCATAACCAAAATATCTATAATAATATTATAGGATAATTTGGTGTGTCATTTTATTGGGAATCTATTTACCTCTATTCCTATACCGGATACATGAATATTAAATATAATATGATACACTAATAAAGTATTATATACTAACTGAACGTCGTCAATACGAAACACAAAAAAAACATAAGATGATATCAGATTAATTAATGCCGAGCAATTTTAGGACGACAAAAATATAAGCCAATAAACAAAATAATACATTTTTTTTTAAAACACTTAAGTAAGTTAATTCAAAAATTTTAAAAGATAATATATAAATATTACGTAAATAACCCGTCGTAAAACCTTATATAACCCGTTGTTAAATCGTAACAATTCAATAAAAAAAAAAAAAAAACAAACGGACATACTTCGCATGATGGGTGTCCCACGGTTGTAAGTGAAAAGCTGTGAAAGTAAAGGGGAAATTTAATTTATCTATAATTTAATTATATCTGTATGCAACGATTAATATTATTGCTAACGAAAAACGATTCTGATTGGAGTTCGTTTATATATGTTTTAAAAGGCCATAATATTTATGATTTGAAAATAATACATTTCGTACATTTTCTAGTTTTTTTCCAATTTCTCTCATTTATTATGAAAACTCCTGGCAAAATCAAAAAATGACCTTTCTAGAGTATCACTCCAGTCAAATTTTCTTTCAGAAAAAGCGTTACACTTGAATATCAGAATACAATTTCTGGCAGTTGTTCTCAGAAAAAAATAATTAAACATAATTATAAAACCAACACAAAAAGACACTTTCAACGCACAATAATAATGATATTTCTTATCGCAACGTTACGTAGTTGTTATTTTTTTTTCAAATTATCGTTCTATATTATAGTGTAACAAACGCGTGTGAGGAAATACTATGCAGCGAAATCCAAAGAGAATTCAGAGCCACAATCATCTTAGTACAATATCAATATCTACAACCAATAGAAAATTAAAGAAAAAATCAAATCTGTACATAAAAAAATATTAACATTAACATAATTTTATACAGGTTGATTTAAAATTTATTTAAACGTCTAAACTAAATTGTACATTATTTTCTTACAATTTCTTTTCGAGGGAGAAGGAAAGGTTAAGAATCAAACTATTCAAACGTCGCGCACCATGTCATGCCACCACATAAGCGCATTGTGTTTTACTACTTCCTAAATTAAAAAATGAAACATCTCGTTAACGAGTTAATGGAAATCAAAAATTCCATCACCAATATTTATTTAAACTAAAAATTTGGCTATTTAAAAAATTTTGAATATAAATTCGCATTTAAATTTCAAAAAGTTGACCCTTAACCCCCCCCCCCCAAAAAAAAAAAATGTACATATTATTTTAAATGTTAATAAATTGAAAAACTTTTGAACTAGGTATACATTATGAATATTTAAATGATAAAATGGCTGTAACATAAATTTTTAATCAACTTGTAAAAAATTATGTATTTAAACCAACAAAAAAAAGGGGGGAGAAGGAAATTATACAAGGAAAAAATATAAAACAAATGATAATAATTAATTCAAGGTCTCCTTTCCTGGGACCATTGATAAAGATTATTAAAATGAATAAATTATAAAATCAAAATAAATTTTAAGTGAAGGGAGTTGAATTTATACCTCGTGTCGTGTCGAATTTAAAAAAATAAATAATTCATCCAGCAAAACGAAAAATGTCGTATACACTTTCTCTAACTTCTAATCTAATCTCTTTGGACGAGTAGAAATACGACCTTTTTTGTGGACGATGCTGAAAAAAAGATATGACCCTGATTCTACAAACCTTTACGGGCTTTTTTTGATACGACCTTTTCCGTCGCGGTAGGTAAATTGTTTTATTTATGCAACGGGGGACAACATATTTTAGAGTCAGAGTGACTTTTTTACTGGTGACTTTTTTCCGATCACCTTGCGATTTGTGCGTAGATACATCTTATCAGTTATTTCATAATATACACGCACAATCCAACGAATTCAATTTCACACGTACGATTACACGAGTTGTGGACACTCCTTAAGTATGTGCTTACTCGAAATCGGTCATAAATATCACG
Organism: Cinara cedri; assembly: GCA_902439185.1. NCBI lineage: Eukaryota > Metazoa > Arthropoda > Insecta > Hemiptera > Aphididae > Cinara > Cinara cedri. The sequence goes on along the minus strand of CABPRJ010002382.1, from coordinate 1,147,471 downwards.
TTACACGAGGAAAACAAAATCACCCTGTATGTAAAAGTTTTGTGCGCCGCGTAAAAGAAGCGAAATAAAATACTTTTATACTTATATATAGATAGGTACCCCCTAACCTGTAGGAGATGTATATTGTACATTATATTATACGATAGTAATGGTAACGAAAAAAAAAAACTCGACCGCTGCGGGAGGCGATGCTATGCCGGGGGGGGGGAGAGGGACGGCAGATGTCCTCCTCTTGTCGTCGTGATGCTGATACAGCGCATACGTGTATAATATTATTATTATACTTGAGGCCTAGGTAAAGGAAGAAAAAAAAAATACTATATTATTATATATCGTGTGCATTGTGCGTTCAAGGGCACGTTTTGATATCCGTTCAACGACCAAAATGTGCGTATCTGTCGTCGTCGTTTCGGTGTGCTGCAGCAGCTGCTCTTCAGGCTACTGCTGCTGACCGTTTTTATCGTCTCTACAAGCCTCGCCCGCGTGGTTTTTCGACGATAATAATAATATTATTACATTGTTACCACTCGCGTACGCACAACCACCGCCGCCACCACCACCAGCCAATTGTGCGTGCGCGTGAGGTTTTTATTTTTTTTTTTTGGAAGTGAAAATATTTCTCCGTCGTAACTGCGTCGTCGTTTCTTCGTCGGCCACCTGCTCTCCGGCCGCGTGTTTTTAATGTTTTTTTTTTTCCTCTCTTCATTTGTATACAAAACGTTTCTCGTCCGTTCCTTGTGGCCCGCAGTGGCGCCATCTATAACATCCATTACCGAAAAGGTTATACGTATTACAGAAATGTTAAAATCGGAAAAACAAAATACGATAAAAACGCCATAAAAAACGTTAAAAACTTTTCACACGCCTAAACGTGTATGTTATTATTTGTTTTAACGTTGACGATGTATAGATGATTAGAATATTTTTGTTTATTTTTCCGAAGTCCAATATTTTGCATAATTAAATAGAAGAGGCGAAAAGTCCGCGAACCGTACATTAGTACGGATTTATTGGGTTAATAGTCCGACAACGGACGGAATTCGTCTTTAAAACCAAACTCGAATTCAAAAAGTATTCACATTTTTTTGCAATAACAATATAATAAAATAATCGTCGGGTAATTAAAATACTTAACTTTATGATAATACACATTTCAATAGTATATTACGACTGCATGAAAACATTATTACGACGGAATACAATACATTTTATTATTTATTTGCAAAATAATATTCTGATTTTAAGTCTAGTGATTCGATTTTATATTTTCGTCAAAGGAAAAATAATAATGCGTTTTACGCCGAAAAAGTGATTCATTTGTTGGTATTTTATTATCGTATACCTACTTGAAAAGTTGTATTCATAATGTAAGTGGAAAAAACCTATTTTTTTTTTCGTATTCGTGGTAACGACTCGGTGTATTTTTTTTTTTATCAGCTTATTTATACCAGAGCAAAAGCATTTTACAATAAAATATTCGCTCCGTAAAATTCGATTTACTTAATTTTACAAAATTGTCATCCATAAGTATCTACGCATAAGACCTAAATATATACACAACACGTATACTTACATACCGGAGAGTCTTTTGTCGTAAAAACTCTTTTCTTTTTTTGTATATTTGTTTTTTGAAATATCTCCAAAAGCTGTACCGGAAGAGTGCTGTAAAATTTATTTATAAACCGTCTATTCATTACGTTCATATACGTTCTTTATAATTTAGTTACGGTTTGTTGAAAAACTGATTGAATCCTAGTATACGCGTATATAGTTTCGGTCTACAGCAGCATTCATTACATTTTGTTCAAAGGTCCCTTATCGATCTATCACAAATTGAATTCCATTTTTTAACGTAAAATTTTTAAAAAAAGTAAAGTTTTGAATCATTTGTCGTTTACGCTCCTAATATTATTGTATACTTATGTCATACCCCTCTTGATCACCCTGTGGTACTCTTCTTTCAATCGAACACATAACGACAAAATGCAGATTTCAGAACTATCGCGAAATTTCCTAAACACTTAACAAAATTCCTCGGCCATAACCATACCGTAGTTGCAGAATTCTAATGATTTATAACTATATATAATAATGGGAATACAAATTCTACTTTACACGACCACTCACGTTACAAAATATCCGCAAAAATAAGATTGAATTATGTACGTAAAATATGCCACTTAGTCATACAAGTATATAAGAATGTATACTGACAATAGTTCAGCAGAGCAGATGGAAAATTGATAATAAAGGACGTGTAGGAACTGCGATCATAAAAGGTGAAAGGTCACAATAATAGCCCGGACCCAAAAATGACGAAAATGCAATTATACAGCAAGGTTATAAATTGGAACCTGCAGGAGGGAATAGGAAACCCGAAGGAGACCCGGGAAAAAGTGATTGGATGGATTTGGTTCAAGGATAATTTGGAAAGTTTAGCGGTGCGCGATTGCAGGAGAAATATTGTCCGGGACCGGGAGTAATGGAGGAACAGAATAGTACAATGTTGATGGCGAAAACTCTGATGGAGTTACATTATAAAAGTTGGTGGAAGAGAAGGAGAAAAGAAAACATATAGCACGTTTAATTCAATTAGATAAAAAAATAAAAAACCAATTGTATTGTCTACGATGCTGCGTGATTCGTTTAAAACAATAAAAATAACTAAATAAAACATCTACAAGACAAAAAAATACGTATAAATAGGTATTATTTTATAAAAAAAACATCGAGACTTGTTTGTCGACGCTTTCAGAAATTCTTAATGCTCCGATTATTGATTTCGATTACTTTGTGGAACTTCTATTGAAGTACGAGTATACTGGCCAGCCCAGGGTCGCTAAATGTTTTAAACAGACGTTTAAAACAAGTAATTGAGTTTTGTATATTTAATACATAAAAGGTTTAAACATTTTTTTTATGTACTTTTAAGTATTTTTTATTTCTTTTCTATTTTATTATTATAATTTTTTTTTCTATAAAGAAATATATTCATACTTTTTAGTCACGTGTTGTATGTAAATTATGCAATTTTACTAATTATAGTATTTGTTAAGTATTGAAATATGTAAGCATTTCTGCATATTTGTTTTCATTGTGTTGATTTTCTAGTTTGACAAATTTAAGCTTTAACCAATTTTTTTATTTTCGTACTTGCGAGTACTATTTAATGCATGTAATTATGTGTCCTATCCTGAAGACTTCAGTTGACATATTAGTAAAAAAATGATTCCGCATACAATTCTAAACAAAATCATTGTATACTTATTTAAAACGAAGAAAAATATTTAAAATCTGGAAAAATCGTTTACAGTTATTCAATTCAAGTTTTAAACAGAAAATTTTTTTTTGTTTTTTGTGGCTCCGAACTACTATTTCAGTTTAGAATCGAAAAATGAATATTACGTTAGTAAAATTTTACTTCTCTACTTCACAGATCTAAATTTTAAACTGTTTTAAATCTCAATTCGGTAAATCCGATATCTATAGTGTTATGCATACCAAAATGTGTGGACAAATATTCTTTATTCGAATCATCTGTGTTTAAAAAGGGAGTTGGAATCTTATTTAAAAAGTTTATACTCGTACTAAAAAACTGATATAAAGAGCAAGAGTGAGAAATTTAAAAAGTGTTTAAATATGTAAATCTTAAACGGTTCCACATAAAATATCATAATGATCGAAAACACTAGAAATAATATTCACTTTAAAATCCTCCAAAAATGGTTCGTGATAAATGGATCACCCTGTATATCTATATATATATATTTGTATTCATATAAATACTATATCTTTATTCTATAAGCGATTATATTATACCCACTTATTTCTTCGCCAAGTTCGTAACTAACCATAACCAATTGAAATTAACGCTACCGGCGAATTCGTAATACAATATAGGTCGATTGGTTTTTGTGTATACCTATAATAGGTATACGCTATATAACTGCAGTTGATACAGATTTTATTTTCCACGTCACCGACTACGTAATAAAATATAAAATTATTTAATTCAATTAAAAATTGATTTTTATTCTTCTAATTTTCCAATATAATATCAATAATAATATAAGTGTTCAAAGCGAATTTAACCGCAATCGCGTGGTACAAATGCTCGCGGTTATAAATTATTATCTTTACTGACCAAACAAAAAAAAAAAAATAAAAAAACCTTACAAAAGAATCATTCGCTCCATATTATTTAGAATTCATAAAGTGTGTTCGCTGTTACAATTTTGACGGTATTGTTACTTCAGTGACTTTTTTACTTTCGGTTTTTCGCGTGACTTTAAAAAATAAAACGAGAAAAATTTCGAAAAACTACCAAACGCGCTAAATAACCTTTCGCATTGCTACCGTTCCCGGTATTTTATTATCAATTATTTATAAAGAAAAAAAAAGTCTCCAGCGAAAAATGTTTGAAGGTTTTTATTATGCATTCTTGAATATAGAGTTTTCCGAAGCGCAAAAATAAAACCGTAAGTCACCGTAAAACTACATAATATAATGTAAAATTGCTTTCTCTTTATCCCATTCGTAATCTTAGAAGAATAAAAAAAGAGTTATGGTGGTTCAGAAACCATGTGGTCGTAAGACTGTGCGGTTGGGTTATTGCATTTTTCGATTTGAACGGGGGGAATAAACCGATCAGAAAAAAAAACAAAACGACTCCCTCATAATAGCTTAGGTATCACACGACTTTTTCTTTCAGTTATTCAGACGTCGAAATATATTTGGAAATTTAAAAAAAAGTTGACCGATGCGTTTCGAGCGCAATCATTTTCAAAAAAAATTCGAAATGCAGATATAAAAAAAATTACCATACTCGCTCGTTATATCCGTGCAAAGTTAATATTCCAACTGTAAAGTGGCGCGTAGTTAAGTATAAATTTCAATCTTGTATTAGATAATCGGGTTTTTTTTTCTTGTCGAACACGTTTTTTTCGCGTATTATTTGAGAAACTAAACGAGCAAATAAGTATAATATAAAAAATCACCTTTGGGCCTGGTATTTAAAAAAAAAAAAAAACTAGCTACTTATTGACGAATATTGTAGCCAGTTTTACGGCGTTCGATTCTCGTGTTAGTGCCAAGGTCCACTACGCTAATTTTTAGCGGCTATACAATTAAGACAAAAAAAAAAATGTGTCTCAATAATTATATTATGTATACTTACATTTGATCGTTTTAGTACCAAACTAAATAGACTATAGATTCGTTCAATATTATAGTTGTTTTTTTTATAATATATATATATTACATACGCTTATAATGTTCGTCAAACGTTCGCCTTGGGTAACGTATGATAATAAATGGGTTTTTATTATTATTATTATTATTATAATGGTTACTATTTTTGATATTTTTTCGAAACGGGGAGCGAGGGAATTTAAAATGTCTCCATGCTAAATATCTATAATATTTATGTTTTTTGTCTATTGAATTTTCGTATATTGACATTACACAACATCCGCACATGTATTTATCGAGGCACGAAACAATATATTATATTATTATACTAACGACTTGTAGGCTCAGGTACATTTTTGACTGTGCAAGTTTCGACGCTTATCGTAGCGGAAAGTAAATAAGTATAAAAATAAACCATAAGTAAAATACCTATTCCGATATTTGTTTTACTTTGTGTCACCACACGACGAGGTGAAATAATAGTATTGCTTACAGACATATTATATAATATAGCTGACCTGGCAATGCTCTGCTATCGCTATGATAATGGTGTAAATAATAGTAATATTAATAATAATGATGATGATAATAATAGTTTTCTTGTCAGCGACAATCATCCAAATCAACCATGCCATCAAGGTAACCTATAAATCAACAAAAAAAAACTGTATTAATTAATATTCCAAAAATACCAAAAACACTGTGTCAGCTATCCTTTGAATTTTGGAAAATCCTTTCTTAATAGGTCGGTGTATTATAAAAATAAACTACAGACCAAATTTCATACTCATAGCTTCAGCGGTTCCGGCGATGATGTGGTTCATCATAATCAGTTCAATCTTTTCAAAAACCGAAATTAATAAAAGAAATACAATTCTACTTGATTGGTCTCTCCGTGCCACTTCTACCTCCCAATTTCTTGCAAAACTATACGTTTTTCTTTTTAATTTTTTGATTGTATATAGATTTGTTTTTAGATATGAATTTATGTTATTTCTTTTAAAAATTCTGGTTTAGTTGTGTATGTGTTTTTGATCAAAATATTTTATCGTATAAAAGCAAAATTTGTATTAATTATAATTAATTAATTACAGAAAATAAGATTGAGAATATTATTCTCATTCAACAATAATTACACAACAGAACTCAATTTCTATAAATGGTTTTCATATTATATATATATATATATTGAACAAAATCAAACAGGTAAAAGAATATTTTTTCACTTGAAAAACATAATATTATTTTATTTATTCTATATTGTTTTATTTGTTTTAAATTTTTTTATTGGATCCGTATCACCAAAGTAACCCATGAATAAACAAAAATGAATAAACGATTAAATACTAAAAATACTTAAAAACTTCTATTTCATTCCTTTAGGGATTAAATTTTTAAAAAATGGGTGACACGGGGACACTGGAGGAAGTATTTAGAACAACTCTGTAAAAAAAACCGTAAAAAAAGTTCAACAACGTCTTCAGAAGCATGGTATATAAATAAGGCCTGTTCTTTTATGTATATATATACAAGGATAACCGGATAAAAACGAAAGAAAAATAGGGAGCTGTATTAACAACCGGCCGTTCAAAGAAAATTATATTATAGTGACGATTAAAAAAAGGATTACTGCGACTGCCACTGGGCTGAACTTCGTGAGCCGCGGAGAAGCCAATGCCCCTACTATACGGAATGTGTCGGAACCCGTTTAAACGTTAAATGTTTTTCACTGTTGGTCCAAACTTAATACCGATCCAACGAAGCTATAGTGTCTTAAGTATAACCTAAAACCGACTATCTAGTCGATGAAAAACCATCACCGGTTTCGGGGTTTAAACTAAAGCAGAAGAAAAATGGAAAAATTTAACCTATCTGTTGGTTCAAACCCTACATTGCTCCAACTGCTCCAAGTAAGTTATAGCATTCTTAATATAAACGTTGTCAATGAAAACCCATTACGACGGTTATAGATAAAACAGGGTAAAAATCGCTTTCATTTTTATCTGTGATAGGCGACGAAACGAATAATGCCCAATATAGCCAATAAGAGCATTCCATTTGTCCGTGGTTCGTTTTAAGTAGGGAACATTAATACGTTGCCAAAAATGAAGCGGGAAGACGTATGTATATAAATATACAGCAAAAAATAAAGTGGTATAAGAATTAAGAAGACGATCTAATCGGAAGATTTTAACGATGGACAGATATGGAAGAGAGGTAGTGAAACGGGACAATCTTAGAAGCCGAATAAACTCGATGACAACAAATATATATAATATAAATATATATCTATAACGCGTTCAATGTTTTCGATAAGACCTAAAGTATTCTAAATACCAATTTAGAGTACTGTATGTTTTCTTGGCCGTAATTATTTCAGATACTCTCACTCGACCCGTCCAATATTAAAAATCGTTTGTTTTTCCCCTCGTGCATTTTTAACGAATGCATAAAATATACTGTCAGGAAGTGATAGTAATATTCCCTACAACTGTTATGTATACTTATACTACCCTAACGTTAAATATTCAGGAGGTACTCGTATCGTATATATTATACCGACTGACTCCTCGTCTAATAATATATTCTCCACTCACGACATCTTAACGTCAAAAACAAAAAAAAAATACAACCTACAACATATAGACCTCCAGGGATGTCATACTTTATTATAATTGTTGTACAGGTAAGTACGTCTCTTTGAACATTTAAAATATTAGTTATTGACATTATTTTTAAATAGCACCGTCGTTATAATACACAATGATTTTTTTTGTGTTCTTCAAATATGTCGAAAATTGCTCGAAAAATAACGAAAAAAAATTCGCGATGAAATTCATAAGCTCACCCAGTGCCGAATTAAGTGCTTTTCGGGCCCTAAGCAAATAAGCCAGACGGGAATAATTGGCCATAAACAATATACATCTGTCCTTTTCACTTGTCAACCATCTCAATCGTGCTACTAAACTACAAATTAAAAACAATTTCATTTTTATAATTTTATTTACGGATATAAATAATATTTAATAAATAATCGTATCAAAAACATTTTTAAATGCCGGTCATTTTATGAACGAACTTACTTACGCTACGGTCAGAATAGACCCGGCATCGGCCGAATTAACGTTCGGTCGAAAAATATGAAAGTATGAAATTAAATTGTACTGGCCACATCACATCCGATAAATTCAGTCGTATACGGATCCCGGATGAAAACAAAAAAAATTGTTATGTATAACTAACTAGACGCACTAAACCTCCAACTTTGGGGGTGCTAAAATTATAGACAAATCACAGATCCCCATGGGAGCAATGCTCCCACAATCTCCTTTACACGACACTTTTAATAAACAGTTACACATATTATTTACTATTTTTAAATAAAAATGTTTCATAATTTTTAAACTTTATTTTGTTCTGCTTATTAATATTATAAAATATATGGATAAAATATTAAGTCGATACTATAAAATATGATTAGATATTTTTGGGGTGCTAAAGACCTCCTAGCACCCTCTTAATTACGTTTATTTCGTTGTAACTCCCGCGCCTTGCAGTAATATATTTTGATTTTTTATTCTAATGGATAATAATATTAATAATTCAATACTGAGAGACTATATATTGTAGAGTAGATAAACATTTATGTTTTAGACAATACTCCACAGTTATTGGTTTGGTCTATCAATTTTTTTTTTCTACGTTATTTTTCATTCGCGTGACCTACGACGCCGGCGATAAACGAACAAAATTATAATATTAATATTATTCAAAAACCCACAGGGACCCGTGAACTCATAACCGCTACTACAGGATATTATTATGTTCTTCGTACCTATACATATTTTAACTTTTTTTTTAACGTCCAGTAATCATTATTCATACGGGTATATAGTTTTGTATGGTTTTAGTGTATTATTGTTTTAATAATCTCGCGGCGGAAAAAAAATTCGATGTGACTGATGGTGTGAGCCATGTGAACCAAAAATGACATTATTATAATAGATATATTTTTATATAAATAAGTTCATCACCGAAATAAAAACTCGCAAGAAGCTAAACTCTATAATAACATTTAATTTCTGAATTCGTGTTTTTTCCCGCCATTATTATTGTCAATTTAACTGTAAAAACCGGTTACCAATAGCCAACTATTATTGGGGTTATGTCATTTTTCTGCGCGTTTGATATTATTATTGTTTAGTACCTTCCTATGTTATATGAAAATTACGTAAATTAACGATTTTTTTTTTAATCCAAAAACATAATATAAGAATAAAAATAGCAGCTCTGATAAATCTGCTACTGATAGTGGAGCTGGACGTTTCGGTGTGAAATATAATTCCTACATTTATACTATTTTACGCGTTATTATACCATTTACCGTTATTTCAACCTATTTGTAAATAATATAAACAATACCATACAAAAAAATAAAAATAAAAATCTAATTTTGAACATCTTGGAAATTTTCAACATTAACGACTTCTGAACGTACAATGAAAATCACCATAAAAAACAAAATTGAAATTGATACTTAAATAGTAAATAAACTTGACCGGATTAATGTCCGGTTATTTTTTAAAGCAATAAATCCCCGACTCAATCCGTACAAAAGGCTGTTCACCGTTCAATCAAAATCTAATTTTTAACTGCTATCTGCAGTGCTCGAATGGTTGGGGGAGAGGGTTACGAGAAGGACTAAGTACCCCGACAATATTTTCAAAAATATTAGCGTAACACCTACACTAATATTACCCTATACGGTTATGTTAGATTAGATCTATCGAATTTAAACCCGTTAACGTTTTCTCTAGTGGTACGCAGAAAAAACCTTTTCATCTCGTTGACTAGGTATTTTGAGTTCATTGTTGAAAAATCAAGTAAATATTAATTTTACCATATAGATACCTATTTACCGTCGTACGATCTAAAACAATTGCAATAATATAACATCGAAAATGCCGCGCCTTAAAAGAAGACACTATTTATAGATACGTAACAGGTATACAAATTTGTGTTGTATTTATAATGTTAATATCGTCCGGAGTCGTAATCGTTTAAAAAAAAAACTTGAGAAATAATTCGCATAAATCATACTTCGCAACTATGAAATAGTCTAATATTTATACCAAACAAAAAATCAAAGTTGCGTCTTCATAATCGAACTTCCCCCTGCTTAGTTTTGTGTAAACCGCTTATACTATACAATAAATCAAAACTAAAGGCAAAATCTCTGGTATTATAGGTATATGTTATACACTAAAATTATTCTATTTTAGAAACGAGATTAGAAGCGGTAACATTTGAGCATAAAAACGATAAAGGCGGAGGTCAAAAGTCGAGACATCGTGTAAAAAACACATTCTTAATACTAACGCCATGATGATGCGTACATAAAATGTAATCACCCTGACTTCATTTGTCCCGGATCTTTAGGAACGTTCAATGCCGCAAAAAACACCCACCCCCCGTAATAACGGAACGACACGGTGAAATTCATCCTGACTTTTGCCACAACCTTCAATCGGCTTTTTAAAACGACTTTTATTCGTGAGTTTCGGGTCGTTTGGCCCGGAGAGAACCGTGAATAATGTCCAAAAGTAGCGGGAAAAGGATGAATATACGTAGATAATATACGACTTGGACCAAAAACAAAAACCGTCGCTAAAGTCGTCGTCATAATACTATAACACAAACCTTGAAACATGCGAAAATAATATTATCATCACCGTCGTCGTCGTTTTACTTATATTAGAAAAATCTTACGGGCTCATCTTTTAGCGTTTTGTTTATATCGCGCGAAGGACGCGACCAGCCAACAAAATAATAATATTTACTACACCGCACTCACAATGTAAATTTGGATTGAAATAATAATACTAGATTTTAAAATAAAACATTTTTAGACGTAGTCGTCGTATACGACAACAACAAAACCGAATGACGTCTTCGTCGCCGTTTTACGAGTCGTAACAAGCAAATAAAATAATATCACACGGTATAAATAAATATTATTCTTCTTTACATAAAAACTTTCTTGTTTCTACACACGGCACAGCGGTACACTGTTTTACAGTGAGATTAAAATAACATTATCGTAATAAAACTATTTTCCGAAATAATATTTTTTACGCAATGGCCGTTTACCGGTTTCGAAAAAGTCGGAAATTATACGATAGCACCGCACTGCTGTAGGTTAGAACTTTAGTTCACTAAGTATGTAATATAGTTTATACACCGAAAGTCCGAAAATTGTTTAATTTAACAAACGAAAAATCACTCTGAATGAAGTTTGGTTGAACTTTTTTTTTTTTTGGTAAATTGAAAATAATTAAACGCTAAACGTTACCCGAGGTCTGAGTTACGATTTTGATGAATTCTAACTAAATACAAACTATGTAATGTTAGAAACTTAGAAAAATACATAGTTATTTTACTTAATATATAATTTTACCGTAACTTAGTTATTTTGTTAAAATTAAAGGTATCCTTATAAAGTCATTTAGGAAATCTGTATTTAAAAAAGTCGGACAATGGACATACTTCGCACGATAGGTGCAGCTACTGTTGTTGGTGAAAAGTTGGGCAACAATAAACCATTGCTTACCAAACCGATTCTGAGCGGAGTTCAGTTGATAGTGATGCTTTGTTAACAATACATAACATAAGTATTAAGGTAAAATAATTAATTAGGCATTATACATTTTCTTTAGTAATATTTGTTTTTATTGTACCGAATTTCCCGTTTTTCCCGGTTTCCCTGGTTTTTTTCCGGTTTTTCAAATTTGTTTGGAAAACTCCTGGGGAAATCGAAAAATGACCTCTTTAAAGTACCTCTCTAGTCAGATTTCCTTTTAGAAAAAGTGCTATCGTTGTAAATTGGAGCAAATTTGTTGGTAAAAAAGTTGTTCACAAAAAAAAAAAAAAAAAGGATACTTCGAAATTAACGAAATCCATTTCGTACATTTTTCCGTTTTTCCTCGGTTTTTTTTTCGGTTTTTCACATTTAATAAGAAAATCGAAAAATAAACTCCCCAAAGTACCACCCAAGAAAAATTTCCATTCAGAAAAGGGCCTACATCGTATACATCGGAGTAAGGTCTCTGGTAGAAAAATGTACTCATAAAAAAAAAAAAAATAAAATAAATATCTTTGTAAAACCAATACATTGTCCCCGCTACACTCAGAATCGAAAAACACGCGCACATCGGTAAAACGAATACATTCCTCGCCGGGTCCAAAATCGTTCCTGACGCGCGTCGAACGCGTTACACGATTTTCAGTTGTCAATGACGCGTGTTACGCCTTCGCCATTGCACAATGCACTGTAACAGGTAGGAGGTAGTAGTTTTTTTTTTTTTTTTTTACTCATTCTCATTAATCCGGGGAGAACATTTTTATCATATTGTTATTGTTTAACAGTCGTGTTTCGCGTGGTCAGTGGTCGTACACGACCGCGACAGTGCGATGATTCAATATGGTTCAATATCGCGTTGAAAACCCCGACGATGACGTAGATACGCTGCCGTAGATGTACGTAGATCACGGTGTCTGGAACTCAAAATGTACAGTCGTCGTCGTCGTGACGGTCATTGATTCGTAATCGCTGTATATATATATATATATGAAAAAAAAAAATATTACATATTATTGTAGTATTGTAAAAATACCGTATTTTACGTTACACACGCGAGTTGACCGTTAAAATTTTTTTTTTTTTCGCATTCAAACCAGTCCTCGTCCGCGTTGTAATATTATCGTACACGTCATTTATTTTTAGGCGGGTACCCAATATACCATGCATACGCGTACATACGTATACGTACTAGCATACGTTATTATTAACATTGTAATCCATTACCCTAAAACCCACTCTCTCTCCGATAGAGAGACGCGTAACAATTACAACCGTCGGCGGCGCGCGGCGATAATATTCGTTTTCCGCGGTATTTCGACTCGGTGTAGCCGTACAACACCTGTGTAGCTCGGCGCGGGTATTAATAATAATAGTAATAATAATATAGGGAAATCGTGAGATTCCAGATTAGTAATAATAACAATATTGTTAGCCGACCTTGGCGCGTGTCACGACGAAACCGCCGTCGTCGTGGTGTTATTAACCGGTCGGATATGTACAATATCGACGACGGTATAGGTACCGCGGTACCTACGATTCCGTTACTGTATTGTAACAAGGTACTTCTTATATTATTGTACACATTCTAGGTTCGATAAGGAAACTAGTTTTGAAACGACGACGACCGGATATTCCAGACTCTGGACGAAATTTATTACAGTGGGTCGGTGGGTTAAAATACGGACGACAGCGACGATTATTATTACTATGGGCCACTAGAAAGCTCACAATCATAACAATATTATACCGAGATGAGAGCGGTCAGCTGACGCGGTAATCTTCTTCTTCTTCTTCTTCTTTGGTATTAACGGCCACTAGAACCACCCCGTCAAACAACCAATCATCCAAGTCTCTCTGTCAGCTGCTTTTGTTTTCCAATCTGGGCCTCCATTTAACGACTCTACGTCTCTCTTTACCACATTTCCCCACCTCAAACGGCATTGTCCAAGAGATATTTTCCCTTCTGGATTCTCTGCCTACACCATGTGCAATAGTGGGTTCTGACTACGCCAGGCGTCACCAGCCCACTGTCACTTTCCACTCCGGATTATATTTAATATGTTTGGACTCTGGAAAAGTTCCTCTAATTTTTTGTTGTTTTCTTATTCGCCATCCGGCGATTTCCTCGTATTTTACTGGACCAAAGATCCTAAAAATCCTAACGCTCACTGATTATAGTCGACCTGTTAAAAAGTTTGTTTACTTCCGCCCCCGAGTTCCTTAAAAATAAAACAACTGGGTAATTTGATCGAGAAATTATGTAGCTTTTGGCCATAGAAAGAAAGCTCGATTTATTGCATAAATATTGGCCTTTTTTTTTTTTTTTGAAACCGGATATTAAATTCCCGTCGTCAAATTAAAATTATAACATAAGACGATTCTAAAAGATTTATTCGCGAATCGCGGTTATTATTTACTACGTACTCTCCGTCGGAAATTCCTGGGCACGCCACTGAGAAATAGAATATTATTCTACTTCCACGGACCGTCATATCGTTTCCTACACAGTGGCGAGCACGGACTTTTAAATACATTGGCTCGAAAATACAATAACTATGGGAACTTGGTTATTTAATATTGAAATGTTGTATGTATTTCAAACAAGTTTAACAAAGATATTGATTTTTTAATTGAAAATTAGATTTTTTTTTAATCTAGCTTTCAGAATCGCGTAGTCTAGTCGAATATAGCAGAAGATGATGTTTACTATCTACTACATGTCCTACTATTTCTGAAAACGCCACTGACCGTACATTTGCAGATATAATATAAATTATATTTGTGCCTACGCTATCATATAGATCTATAGTAAGTATAATAATACAATACCTATTATCGTTAACATTTCAAAGATTTTCTTTAAAAAATTGCTTAGTTTTTTTTTTTTTAGTAAATGTCGTCTCTTCAACAACAATATGATAAGACATTACCTATATTGTAATTTATAATAAGGTAATAATTTTGTCGGGAATCCATTCAATTATAATGATAAGCTGCAGAGTGGAGTGCTCTCAGTATAATTTATAGGCTAGTAAAAAGTTGTCGTCAGATTATAGGAAACCCAGCGGAAAAAACATAACCTACGACCACGACGATAGGTGTAACATTTTTGTGTTTGCCGACAAATACGACTGTAATATAATGAACCTCGTAACAGATTTTTGAGAATTTTTGTAATCTTTTATTACGGAGTTAAACAATTTTAAAAAAACCTCGACAATTTTGAATAATAAATAGCCCGCAGTATTTTGAATAGCTATAATAATAATTCAAAAAAAATATTTTTAAAAAAAAACCATCGGCATATTACGAAAATTGTATCGCCATTAACTGTACGTATATTCGGTGAAAATTAAAGTTTTTTACAATTATTAACGGAAAAACAAAATCGAAATATAAACATCAAATATTTTACTCTTGTTTTTCCGATTTTCTATGTACTTTTATTAATGAGGAAGGGAAATCGGAACCTAAAAGGACCTCCTTGACGACCGACTGGACAGAATCCGCTACCATAGAAATCAATCCCGAGGTTGACGATTTGGGCGAGTTTTCTGGTCGAACCATTTCTGGTTTAGAAACAGAAAATGGCAATTTAATAAATCCAACAGGCGACGGAAAACGAAAAGATTGAAACATTACAACGTAATTTGTTGGGGGCGCAAACTAGCAGAACGACAGCGTAGGCTTAAAGTATTAGGATTCCGAGATTATTTCAGCGTTCAATGAGGTTAGGAATAGTATTTCCCGTCTGAATGTTTTTTCATTATTTTTAATTATCCATCGTTCGGTAATTTCAGTGGTTTAAACAAAACATAATATCTAATAACACGCGTCGTATCGTAGAGAAATATTTCCCCAAATATTATTACTGTTGAGACGTCGTCGTCGTGGTCGTCGATAGCGCCGAACACAAACGACAACAAAGCGTCGGCGAATACCGCGCGCGCGGTTACGGCCGTCCGACAGATGGCGCGGCGTACGCGTTTTTCGGTCGTCACGCCGCGGTGAAACTCGCGTCCGCATCGTGGTGGTGGTGGTGGTGGTGGTGACGGCGGCGGCGGCGGCGGCGGCAGTGAACGCGCGTGTTTTGTGACTCGGCCGGCCGACGACGACGACGACGACGACCACGACGACCACGACAGCAGCAGCGGCAGCAGCCACCGAGCACCAACTACAGCGTGCAGCTCTCGCACTCTTGTCATTCGTCCGTTCGCCCCGGTACCGTCTTGGCCGCGTCGCGCCACTGAGCCACCACACACTCGCTATCTCTCTCTCTCTCTCTCCGTGTGCGTACGTGTGCGTCTGTGCGTCCTGTGCGTCCTGTACGTGTGTATAGCGTGTGCCCGTGTAACCGTCCGCGCTCGCGTGTGTTGCCGAATGCCGTGCCGTTTTTTGACATTTATTTTTCGGTTTTTTTTTTTTATGTCTGTATATTTATATATGTAATATGTTATATATTAATTTCGCGTAATTTTTTTTCTCATTTTAATTTGCTTGTTTCGTGTTGTTCGTGCTCGCTACCGGTGTTTTTTTCCCGTACGAAACATCAGCATTAATGGTCTTTCACCGCCGCGGCCGGTACTGCCGTGATATTTTACACGCCTCCACTGTCGAATGTTTTTTGCTGATATGAATTTGGTTTTCAGTTCAACCCTGATACTGGCTCATGTCCCAGTTCTTGGTTTTTCTTACATGGCAATGGACAGTAACTATTACGCGCCACCACCTGCCGCGGCCCCGGAAAGGTTTGATCGAATTAAAACACTGTGCGGCCGTACATCAATGTTCGCTTTTACTATCATTTTCATCGTCACGGCCTTTGTGAGCGTAGTCTGGTACCAAATATCCTCTTGTACCAACATGCTCGTAAACGATGAGTCGGTGGAAGACTTGAGCGTCGGAGACGACGACGACGACGACGACGTGGAAACCGGGAACGAAGTCGTCGAATCGCCGCCGGTCGTCGTACGGACCAGCGCTAAAAGTAAGCCGCTTTTGTTTTTCGTGTTTATAAACCGCGCGTACGTGTGGGTCTGGTAACATTATCCGGCGCGATCCGTACCGGTCGAGTCACTCGGTTAGGGTTACGCGGCCGTTTCCGGGTGGTTCCGCGTGCGTGTGCCTACTACCGGACCGGTTCCGTAGACAAATAGGCTGTGGGCCCGCGTGAAAAACTGGTTTTTTTTTTTTTTTTCCTTCCCATTGCGTTTTCATACGTCTTCGCCGCACACGCACACCCCAGCCGCCGCCGTACAGGCCGTCGGTAGATCCGTTTTCGCCGTCGTCGAAATCTCTCCGTCCCGCCGTCGTTTCGTCGTCCCGGTACGGTCGGCGGGCGGGTAGGTAAACCACTGACGGAACCGGGGGGGAAAATCCGGTAACGTGTTGTTTCAACGCGAAATAATCCCGCGCGCGGTGCGTCGTCGCCGCCGCCGCCGCCGCCGTTTCGAAGAAACCCGTCTGCCCCTACCGAAACGTACGACGCCGGTAAGCACCATAAACGAGAGGGGAAAAACGTAAAAGAGGGTCGTTTGTATTGTAACGGGGGGAGCGACGGCCGATAAAACATCATACATACCCGTGGCCGACGTGTTTTTAGTCCCTCCGCGGCGGCGGCGCGACGGTCGGAGAGAGGGACACAAAGACCGAATAACGCGCGCGGTCGTTTCTGCCGCCTCTCCGTCGTCGTCGTTTTTACCTACCGCGTGGTAACCGAAAACTCGTGCGCCACGGACCGGCCGCCGCGACGCCGCCGACCCACGTGTCGCGTCGAAACGCGATATCGTTGGTTTCGTTTTCGTCGGGTTGTCCCGGTCGTCTTTGTCGTCCGGACGGACCGCCGAACCGAGAAAACCCGTCGGAAACCCACGCGAAAATCCGAAACGTGTTTCGACCGAAAAAAAAACGGCGTCTAGTCATAAGTTAGGTTAGGTTCGGCTCACGATAAGTTTTTAACCGCGGGTGAATCGCCAACGGAAATCGGTGTAAAATTAATGTTCGACAATCGTATAGAAAATCGTTGTGAATATTGGAAAAAATCTTGTTAATAATAGACGTTTTATCTCTAAAACCCGATTTTAAAGGTCTGTGCTGCAGCGAAATCGAAAACTTAGATAATATTTGCGTATATGAAAAAAAAAAATATTTATATAGAACGCGACGGAAACCGCGATAATTTCGCGGTGATATTTCCGAACGGGTTTATCGAAAAACAAAAAAACCATAATATATAAACCGGTGAAACTCGTAAAACTAAGATCGACTAGACGCACGGCGAACCGCGTGGTAAAAAAATACGACGACTAATAAAACGAAAAAAAAATTATGTAGTGTCGTTCCGGTTATCTAATCTTTACCCCTTAAACGGTTTTTTCGACAGTATTTTCGTGCGGCGCGTTCGACACCCTCACCAACGTCCGCGGCGTTTTCTTCGTTCGAAATAAAGTCAGAAATAATAATTTAATAACGATAATGACAATAACTTACTGTGCCAGTTTTGACTGCCCTCCCCTTTTCCCCTTACCCCAGTTTCCCGCCCCGTCTGTGTAATGTCCAATCATTGACTGCCGGCTACGGGCTTGTCTCTTTATAATATGTAGGTAATTACGCTCTCGCTCGGAAAAAAAAAACAACTAATTTCCGAATACAAAGCACAACACAATAGCTATATAGGTAGGCACTGCCCAACAAAACAAAAACGGAACAAGGTTAAAAATCTAAACGAATTTTTACGGGCTTTAAAATCAGTACCTACCTACTTATAGGTGTGCGTTGGTAGTAATTGAAAAACTCGCAATTGTCTTTGTGAACCTTTGTGATTGCGAACGCGGTGACATATTATTATTATGTACGAGAGATTGTTCTTTTTCGTCGGCCATTGGTCGCGAAACTAAAAAAAAATATATATCGGTTAATACGGTTAATCTCGGAAACTTGGCTTGATAATTTCGTCAAGTCTTCAAAGACTAAAAACAGGATTGGTTTACTATACCGATATTATGTAGTGACGTTGCTTACCGCGAAACGATAACAAATATTTTCGTTTCTCGTTTATCGGTGGTGAGGTCTGGGGGGAGGGGAGGAATGTCTGGAATCCCCTACTCCCAGCACGTGAAATTATGCGCGAAACGCTTTTTAAAAAAAGTTTGTTGAAACATCGACCGGGAAATACATTTTTATCGTTTATACAGGGTAATCGACATAGCGCAAGACATTCTTGCGGAAAGTATTAACTTTTTTCGGAATTTGTTTTGTGGATCGTCTGAGAAATAAGTTGCGCTCTAAAATGTTTTATTTCTGTTATTTTTCGGTCGCCCTCGTTTTAAGGGGTGAGACTATTGGTTTTCACACGATAATTTCTATATCTACTAAAAATGACGTATACAGTTGAAGTTTAAATAAATGTTGGAGTTGAAATTTATAATTTTCGTCGACCCGTTGACGAATTATTCCACTTTTAAAGCTAGATAGGAGGAGAGTGGCGGAATACTATTAAAACGCCACTTGCTGTGCCGCCATACAAATAATGATGCACCACTACTCTCTGCTCGTCAAAACTTAAAAATGGGATATCTCGTCAACGGGTCGACGGAAATCAGAAATTTCAACACAAACATTTATTGAAATTAAAACGCCGTTTATTCGTAGAATATTTTAAGTATAGATTACCGTTTGAAAATCAAAAGTAGGTAGCGAATTCACCCACTAAAATAATGGTGACAAAAAAAAAGAACGTTTTATACTTGTTTCTGTATTTTGCTACTTGTTTCCTAAATGTTCTAAAAAATAAATTCTTGAAAATAAGTAGACATTTTCTTAGACGACGAGTGTCGTGTGTTATATCGATCACTCTGTATGTTCTCGACATTAAGGGCCTCTAAAAATATTTGTTTCTCTGTTTGATGTCTCGCACGCATAGTATAGCAACAAAGGCATTCTTTATTCACCTCTCTTGTTAAGGTTAGAACAAAGGGAGTTAAGGATACATTTTATAAAGAACAGTATTTATACTATAGATTCAACGAATAATTTTTTTTTTTTTTTATGTTTTCAAAGAGGGATTTGTTGATACATTCTTTAAACAATTTTCTATTAAGTTTTAAGTACATTAATAGATTATCTGCGATATCCGAAAATTCCTCTTTGAAAGCATACTTTGTAATAATATTGTTGTCGTCTTTAATTTAGTGAAATAATTTTTGTTTTAGGTCTATTAGATCCTGGGTACTATTGGAGGTACGAAAACACATTTTTGCTATATCGTCCGTTAGATAAACGGAGATGGCAAATGTTACTGTCACGCTTTTTTTAAGAAATGAAAACAAATAAATCATTCATAGAATCGTACATTTTTAAGCCGACTCGACAACGAGCGTTCCCCTTCATGTCATTCATAGTCATTAATATTTTGGTCAAACTTGTTTATTGCGCATAACGCGTGTAGATTGCAAATACTCGATAATCGCTCTGTATATAAAAAAAAAAAAAAACATCATTCATAGTATGAGGTACTCTATTTGATCGAATTCACTGTCAACTTAAACGCCACTGATTGCTACACAACTCTCAAGCTACCTACTCCGAATTTTCGAACGCGATCCATGTTTAACTCTTCGGTTTCTGTTATACACTCGACTGAAAATAATGTTTCTACTCGCAGAGTAACGCGCGCGTCAATGCGAAATACTATAATATTGTCGATTTATCGGCGTTTTCGAGTGGATTGTAAAATTTCCGTTTTAATCTTATCGTCGTAGGTATACTGCGCGGTGTTATTATTATGTTTCATTGACAAAGTACACCGATTTTTCAAGGACGTGTCCGCACACGTGCTGCAAACGCCTGTATAATGATTTTCATAATAATATTATATGCATAGTCAATCGGTGTATAATAGTTGTAATACAAAATTAATCTAAATATCACCGCCGCCGGTGACCTTTGAAACTGCGGCGGCGATGGTAGCAGGTCCGTGCCGAGGGGGATTGCGAGAAGTTTGTGTACCGGGCGCCACCATAACATTATAAAGACGCGCAAAAATCGCCTGAAAATATCTACTTATTAAATTTTTAATGCAATATTACATTTATGTTTTCTCACAACACGACTATTTATGGTAAAACAATTTTGTTTGGGTTTTTGTTTTAAAGCCTAAACGGGGCTAAAGATGCCGATAAAATCACGACTACGATTTACGATATTTTTAGACCGTGTGCACGCCTATTATACGTTTAAACTTGTATAGGAGTAACAAAAAAACGTCAGGGGAAGCAGTTGCGTACTTTGATTCGTCTAATACTTCTCGTCCCTGGCTTCACCTAACCATTAACCGAGCCTTAGATGACGTATTCATATTTTTATCAACCCCTTCCCTCCCCTGAGAATGGGTACAACTATTTTCAAAGGCCACCGCCAAAAGATTGTAAACGTTCCGATAGGTGTCCCGCTGGAGAGTAAAGTAAAAGTAAAAGAAAACCTCAACGACCTGATAAGCTCGGCGTAAAACGGACAAAACAAAAACCCTATAATACTGGTACCGATAAGGTCGACAAGGATGTGCGAGAGATCGCACTCGACGAATATATTTAAAATAATAGGGAACTTGAACTTGAAAAAAAATCGAATGGCATATTCTGACACACACTCGTGTGCGGTTTACCTGTTTCTATGACTATCGGGTACCGTTAGGAATCGTGCACGATGCGCATGCGCGCCGTGTAATTCATCATTATATTGTAAGTATAGTTTTGTAACATACAAATCATCTACACCGCGGTGGTTTTAAAAAGATAATTTTCGACCGCTCTCCCCCGCCTGTGTCCGCTTGTTAAGGCAGAAATGGTTCAAATGCTAGTTTTATTTAATTTGAGGTTCAGTTTAATTATTAAAAACATGCTTGTTTTTTTTTTTTTATTATTATTTGTACTATGCATAAGTTGTATTTTAGTATTTTGTGAGATGTATTTTTTTAGTATTTTTATTGCTAAGCCATAATCTCAAACAAGTAAAACCTGTAGCGATACGCCGCGACCGCGTGTACAATTTGAACTAAAACCGCCGAATAAAGTGTAAGCGAATAAACGACAAGGAATATTAAACGTCGGACCTTATCGATACTGTCATCGGCTTCTATACCCTCTACGGTTTTCATTTTCCGAAGTAAGATACACGACTGCAAAGTTCGACAGACGTAAAATATATTATTGAAAGGCACGCCGAAAACTGCACGATCGTTTTATTTGAACACCTTTCCTCCCCGATCGCCTTAATTTTTCGCGTATTGCTTTACGAAATGAAATCGTGCGCTAAAAAAATCCGATCATTCCCGAGGTCGAAAAGTAGAGGTGGCGAGTGGAATAGACGGATAAATGCCAAGGACCCAAGGGTTATAGTAGAAGATTATTATTGTTTTTCGTACCACTCTTTGGAAAAATCGTAGGAAAACGACCAGTTCGCGAGGACCACTGAATATACAACAGTAAAAAGTTAGATTAGGGCACACACACTTCGTATTCCGATGCTTCAACGGTTGTACGTATACCTATCGTGATATTTATGATATTTTCGAGTCCGATACGGTGCGGTCGATAAAATTAAATCCATTACGAAATTGTGATAATCGTTATTTTGTACTAGCCATACTCTTTCTTAATTAAACGTTTATGGTTGTAAACCTCTAACCCCCCCCCACTCCCTCACTTATATACCGGTACGATACATCGGCTTTTACGGCTATGATTTTAGCTGAATAATTCGTATAGTAGACATTTTAATATTTGTTAAAATTCGTCTCGTCTTTTTTCATAGTCTCGATTTCTATCTGTAAATTCGACTACATATTGAAAGGAATTACTGCTCCTGGGTGTTTTGTACACTATAGTGTATATTCAGCTGTAGCTGAATTACCCGGTATTTCCCGGGCTTACGTTATCCCAGTCGCAGTTAATCGTTGTTGCCCCGATAATTTATCTTTTTAATTAGGGTACTTCCTTGTCCGTGACAACCAAATTAAATAATAATAACGGTTCTTTTTATCATCCGCGACACATCAAGATACCCAGAAAAAGTAATAGAAAAAGTAATCAATTTGTTCATATTTTAAAATGTCGAAAATCAAGTGAAAACCGTTTATAAGCCGCCCCTTCAGGATTTAAAGTCCGAGGTAAAAAGTAGACATCGAACTTTCGCTGGTTTTTTGATCAATATTGGAATAAAACTGTAGATATGTATAGCGGACTGCCAGATGACAGACTTTCAATCACCCGTGAACATAGGTAATTGATAAAACATCTTCTTTTTTCTTCAATTATCTTTTCAACCTAGTACTTTTACATATATTCAAATACGGAAACCGTAAATGATCGAAATAAAATGCAATTATCGAACTTTAAGACCGCGAAAATCCAGTGTCGACCACCCTTTTCGGTTGAATTCCGGGATAACGGGCAATAATCATGTCCCGCGCGTGTAGAGAAAATACCTATCCGTCCGCCCCGAGTTTCGTCGTTTCGCCGCGATTGGAGATAGTGACAATTTTTGCACAGGTTTTACAAACGGTCGTCGTGGGAAATCGCGTTACACGAAATACACTCGCGATTGGAATTTCCGTTCACCCTGTATATACGCGTAATATAATATTATAGTCTCGTGTCGGAGACAGGGGACCAGATGGTACCCACGAAACCCGTCTCGTGCGCTTTTTCGGACGTTTCTATGTATTGTATACTATAACGCGCGTTATAAAGCCGAGGTATGAAGTGAATGTTTTTTATTTTTTTTTATTTTTTTCATTTATATGCTCTCCTCCTCTCATAACTGCCGTTCCGATTGAACACGCTATCCGTAAAAATCGATATGGAGTTTGCGAGTTAATTATTCAACGGTATTTTATTTTTCTTCTGATATTTTATGGTTTTTTTTTTTTTTTTTTTTGGTTTGAGGTCTTTTTTTTAAATACGTGGCAGTTGGCGGTGTGTACGTATTATAACCGTCGTTATTATTATTAGAAATTCCAGTTAGACGACGACGTGTTACTCGTTTTTGTTTCGCCGTTGTGCGGCCCAATAACACGCGAAAATCTGGTGGGCGTAAGTTATTCTATTCATTTATTTTTTCGATTTCACAATGATTATTATTTGTTCTGTGCGTGCACGCGTATGTTAATAACTTTTATGCCAGCAAATTTGTTCTAGGTAGTCGTGTGTTGAGGCGTTTTTATTTCCCTCGTAGTTTCGCAATTATAACCGGGGGGGAAAAAAACGTTGGAAAACTGGAAATTGTACGCAATAACTGTTAGTTTTTTTTTTCCGAATTCAGTTCGAAACAATCGTAGAAATTTGAAATTTTCAACGAATACCTCATATAAGAATTTTTTTTTCTGACTCGGTATGCAACAAGACTACCTACATAATTTAGGATAAAACATAACTGTGGAAAAATCGTGTCTGTATAAACATTTTTCGTTCTCTTGGTACAGACGCGATTACAGAGTTAATGTGAACGCGTCAAATCGAAACATGCGTGAACGTTTTGGACGTTTCATTACTATCCGAATAATAGCCGTTGAAAAAAAAAAAACCAATTAACTGTAAATCCTGCTTGAAAATCGCTGGATTATGACAATGAAAATAATCACCCTATATATTTCGTTACGTATAAAGGGGGACGGGGGTGAATAATAATAAGAACTAATGTATTATTAGGCAAATTCAATGAACAAATAAAATGAAAAATATTTTTCTCACCAGCGATTTTGTTTCAGGGAGAAGGGAGCTCAGAGAGGAAAGCTCCGCGACGGAAACGGACGATCGCCAAGACGACGAGCAAAAAAAGGTTATTTCCGACCTCCGCGGGCGGAAAAAAAACAACAACAGCACCCACAACAACAACAATAACAACAACAACAATAATAACAACAACAACAACAACAATCACGCTAATAATAATAGTAAAAAAGGACGCCGGGCGTCGTTTAAGAACAACGCCGGGGTCAAAGCTCAGGGTGGAAAGCCTGTCCAGCCGCCGCCCGCCAAGGTCGAGGACGACGTGCGCGTGACGTCGGAACGTCGCGTCGCCAAAGCGCCGGTGCTGATCGAGCACGTGAATCACGGTGCAGTCATCAACAAAGGTCAGTCGGTTTACGAACGAGGGAAAAAAAGTAAAAAAAAACTCCGGGTGGGGTGGTGAAAGTCCCGAAAAGACACTATATAACATATTATTATGACGGGATTATTAACAATTTTATTTTTTTTTATCGAATATTATAATCATAAGTGCAGTCGGGGTAGTGTCTGCGAGTATTAGCTTTACTATTAAGACGATGACGAGATATTATTGTTCCCTCCCCCCCATCGCCAACACTGCCAAACGAAAACGATTATCGGTTTGTTCTTTTTATTAGCACTTCGAATTTGGATTTTCGATAAAACGAACCGGAAACGTGAACAGTAATCCTTCGTATAGTCCGTTCACCGTTAATTGACTCGCGTCTGCGTATAAATACGATTTATCATTAGGCTTTCCCCCCCCCCTCTCTTTTCCCTCGATGCTTTTTTTTCTCTAGTATAAGTAGGACCCCCAATGACGCGCGTACCAGGTCGATCGCCCCAACGGTTGTTTTTTTTTTTAGGTTTTCAACGTTTATATTTGTTGAAGTTTGTTTTTTTTTTTTTTACCGTTTTTTCCTCCCATTATTATGTACGCGTACCTGTTTACTATCTATTCCGTTGCGGTAGTTTTCCATCGTTTCGACTCGACGCTCGGCAATATACAACAAAATAATAATTATTATCGTGTTACGCGCGTTTTCCACGTTGCAAAATGAAAATATCCGTATACGGTAAGAAATTCGTTGCGTTGCGGTACAATAACTACACTAGTATTTTTTATTTTTTTTTTTTTTTTATTATTATTCTTTCTATCTCTCCGTCTCGGCGATACGAATAAAACGATTCGCTTTTCGTCCGTGCATAATATATACAGGGTGCACCTTATTGTTATCACGAGCCGGCGATTTTCTCGGAGGATTTTTTAGTAAATTTTGTTCCTGGCGTTTTTTTTTTTCAACCATTGCGGAATCGTTAAACAGCAGGAACACTGGTGTACCGTCCGTAAGGCGCGTGCCGTTTCCGTCTTACAAACGTATACGACACACCAAATTTGTGTTCAGCAAGGACAACGTTGCGCTCTTATAGTTTCGTTATTAGAGTGAATTGATCTATTGTCAGACGTAGAGATACAATAATTATCATCTGTGCAACGTTGGTGGTATTTGTTCGATATTTTTAATTTTTAAGCGATACACGAGTGGATAGGTACGTGAAATGTCCAATTTAGTAACGCGTAATATCTCGCTTGAAAATTAAAATATCGAAAAAATAGCACAAACCTCGCCACAGATAATGTTTGATTGGTGGTCGCACGTACGTAGGGGGGAGGGTTAGTTATATAAAGGTGTTTACGTAAAACACGTTTTTTTTGTTTTTTTTTTCCGAATTGTAAAAACGTGTTACTCTTAATCACATACAAAAAAAAAATTAAATTTATATATTTCGCAATCAATTTCAATTCGTCGTAAATTTCCTATTATAAGATTACCAAAAAAAAAAAAATACAACAGTCGACGGCCGGGCGGGACTTCGAATCCTCGACCGTCCATCTCGCTTCACCTTAACGATGACGCTCACGTGTTTACGTTGACTGCAGGCCCACCTATATGAACGATTTCCGATCCGCGCCTTCCTACGTACTTCCGGTACACAATTTTTTAATAAAGTTGCGATAATAATAGTGACCGGTTTTCCGAAAAAAATAAAAATTATTTCAAGAACCGATTCGAAACCTATAATTTCCGGATTTATTGAAATAAAAATGTGTTTGGCACGTAAGGGATGGCGTTTTTTGACTGCCCCGGCAGTTGTATATAATATTAACCCTATAATAATATTAAGAAAACGTCGGATTATTTACGGCAATCGTGGTTTTCGTAATTGTCGATATTGTTTTAAATTTTGAACGCAGTCAGGAATGAATAATTGGTTCTTTGTGTGCTTTTTAAATGTTTTTCTTCTGTCTGTTACCAAGATTTTTTCACCAGAACTTTTTCTGTACGATTTTGGATCTAGTTGATTTTTGGGGAGGTCATTTGGTAATTTCCTTAGTAGTTTTTCCAATAATAAGGCAAAACGGGAAACTGTACGGTTTTGTTGTTTTCGATTTTCTATTATCGTGGTAATTCGATTAAAAATGATAGTAAGTAATTTTCGCAGAATCCGTAGTTATTAGTTTCGTATCGATACGCGGTTAAATATTCAAAAGACAATTTAAATTTCCGAATCGTGGCATTTCGCGGCGCATATCGGATTTTTTTCACGAGTTCGAATTTTGACTAAATTAACACGTGTACTTAGAATCGTACTTCGTTAGCAGTGATCGCGCACAGTTTTAAATTCAATAACTCTGTATAATGTATCCCGCGACTTTCCGCCTACATCAGCAGTACTGTGACGTAGCAGACACGTGTTGACTTTTTTTTTTCGATTTTCTCCGGTTATTACCTACCGCGGCGACTTTTTTTTCGCGATGACAGTACACGAGAGTATTAATAATATAAAACGATAATCGCCGTGAATTTTAAAAACGTGTCGCGGCGACGAATTATTGTTAATAGTATTGTACATGTATTCGACGGACGTACGCGCATCGTAGGTATCCTCGGATTTGCGATTATCGCGAAAAAAAGCCGCACGACCTCAGGTTTTTTTTTTCAGTAGTACACATGCGTGAACATAATACCATATTATTATCATCGTAGGTATACTTTTTTTTTCTTATTAAAAAAAAATAATTGCCAAATACTATACAATATAAATATACGTGCGTATATCTAGCGGTTTATGTGCCGAAAAGAAAAAAAAATGAATACTCATAGAGCTATAATACTATACAACTGCGAACACTATCAAAATACACTCGCGGAATATTTTATATAAAATTCAAGGCCGACGACGGCATTGCGCCCGATAACATCATCTGGAACAATGATTAAAAAACAAAACAAAAATTTAAAAAAAAAATTATAATAAACACCCGCGTGCGTGTGTGTAAAAGGAGTCGTGACACAAACGAGAGGATAATAATATACTGGATAAGTGCTAAAATAACAGAAACCCCAAATTGCCTCCCAAAGACTTTTTGCTTATTTTTTTGTTTTTGCCAGTTTTAGCTGAGGTACATAATGCAATCGATTGCATATTAGTATATTACGTTTATTTTACAATTTACAGTCGACATTTGTTCTTTTTTAATCAAATGACGCAAAGGCTTCGAAATAATTTCGATTAGTCTTAACGAATCGTAATTTTATTTCTTAAATTTTTGATCAATCAACAGTTCTCGGTCGCCGGACGCAATTGAAATTCTCGATTTTTTGTTTGGGACGCTATCGAAACCCGATAAAGGTTAAAAAGGTCGAAACGGGACGCAATCTGGATGACGTTCGTTATTAACTTGGCAGAGGGTAGAGGGTATTTTTTTTCGCTCTCGGTATTTTTACACTATTTTTTCCTTTCGCTATATCACTAGATCTCTATTTCGAGCCGCAATAATATTCTTTCCTCTGTTTATTTCGTCCTATATATGTATATATTTCATTTTTTTTCGATATACGAGTATATAATAAGTGAGTATATTTTCCTCCTGCGCACAGGCGTATAGCAAGGCCGGAACGAATTTTTAATTTTTTTTTTTTTTTTTTTTTTTTTGTAACGGTTCGACGCGTCGTTTGATATTCGAGTATACTTTGCTACTCACAAAAATTGTCCGCTTTTCGAAAAAATATATTCTGATAAAAAGTTCAAGATCAATATTATGTTGCAGTATACTATAGAGCTATGAATTCGTACAGTATATGTATTCGCGAAATGCGTAACAACGTGTACACTCGGTTCAAAAACATTTTCTAGGTCATTTTTTCCAAACGTACCTATTCTTATACTATGATTATTTAAATTCCGATATATTATATCTAAGAAGCTATCAGTTTTGCAAAAATAATGCTTCAAATATTATTCACGTCATACAACCTACTAAAAAATTCAGATTTGTCGCTCGATTGCACTTAATTAATAATGAACTTCTAGATTCCCGGCAGTATTTAAAAAAAATCTAAATAAACCGACAGTGAATGTCAGTACGTCATCGTCGATCTTAATTTATTTTCGGTCAATTTTTTATTTACCATACAGATGTTCCATATAGTCAGGGTTGGACAGAATTATCTTAAATGCAATATTTTCTAATCCAATGGTGGATCCAGAGGGGGGCTGACCTTCCCCATTTACTCTCCTACATACTTTTACCTTGATTTATCATTGAGTTCATCAGACATCATAAATTAATATCATTAAAATCAAGAAATCTATATTATCAAGTATCTACAGATATTTATTTTGAATTATATTTTTAACAATATTTCACGTCAGTCTAAAACGAAATGTATAACTTCTTAAGACGTCGTAATACACGGTAAGGTGTCGTTTTGATCTGTTTTTTTTTTTTTTTTTAATTTTATTGATCTGTTTTGTCGGCACGGTTTGTTACAACCGGACGTGGTGCCTCCGTCTTACAAACACGTACGACATAGTTTTAGTATTATAGTGTATTGACCTATTATCAAACTTAAAGGTAAGACAATTATCTGTGCAACAGCGTATAAGTTTTTTTTTCGTGGTATTTTAATTATTAAGCGGAAAACAATATGTGAAATATTTAAAAGCGCTTAAAAATAAAAATATCGAGTAAAACCCCGTACGGTTACACAGATAAATGTACTTATTCGTTTAAGATTGATAATAGATCAGTTGCACTGTGTATTACTAACACGCATTGGCGCGCGCAGGGGGAAGGAGGTTAGGGGGTTATATCCCCCCCATTGGCTTAAAATACAATAAAATATGAATAATCTAATATCGAAATGCATTTATTTCGACTAAGTTACGAGGAAAAACTTGTCATATTGATTAGAAATTGGTCTTTTTTAGGATTACCAATTCCCACAGTCAATTTGGGTAGAGACTACGAATTTATGATTTAATCATAATTATTATTTGCTACATTCCTTCCATTAATAATTTCTGGACACGCCACTGCTAACACGGCGCGAGGTTTTGTCCGCTAAACGCAAATTTGCTTTCTCGTAGGACGGAAACGGCGTGTTAAATTCACGGTCCTGTTAATCTGTTCTAAAAACCCGAAAAAGTCGGAGAAAACCCGGAATTGTCAGGGTATTCGAAATTCTGGAATTTTAATTTCAAACTTCAAAATCTATATTTTTGTTAATTATTCTAAAATCGAAAAACTTATAATGCGTCGTTATTCTTATGTATGTTATGCCGGTACATTACAGTATTTAACAGGTACCCGCGAATACGAAACATTTTTTTACAGCGTTTTCGTGCATTTTTTTTTTTTTAATCATTTAACTGTATAAATCGTATCGACAAAGGCGAAAAGGAGGTACCGCAAACGATGTATATACTTATCCCCGAATACTTGTTGAATATGTACGAAATTATCGTATCGTACGAGTTTATTATATTTTATAATGTATAAGTAGGTAGGCAGGTACGTACTGAAAATCGAACGAAGAAAGTTGACCGTCTGCTGTGTGGCGCGCGTGTACCGCGTGTAATAGAGATCAGTGAAAGTAGACGGGGCGGACGAACACACTTATATATATATTATTTTTTAATACGTATTTTTTTTTTTAACTTCATTTGAATACATTATCCGTATTATTATTACTTTCCTCCCCCCCTTCGTAGTAAATGCCTCTGTTTTCATTACGTTTTGAAAACTAGATTGCTCTATTCGATTTTTTTTTTTTATACGCGTACATAAACGCACAGCTCTACTCGTTCGGCGTCGCTCGCTTGTTTCCAACAAACGGCCGTCGTCGCATATCCGTAGGTACCCGTGCGCACGACGTGTGGATTGTTTTTCTAGCGTTTATGTTATATTTGTTTTGTTTTTTTTTCTCTCCACAATTCCGAAAAGAGAAATTCTCGTCCTCGCCGCCGTTCCACCTACGGTCGTCGTCGTAAAATCTCGATTATTGCGAATACCTACGTCAAAGTCCCCGCGATACATAAATACGAACGGTTGCGCGAGATTTCGCACCGAGAAAGTATTATAACCGCGCGTATACCTATATACGAGGGGGAGTATGTAAGGAGGAGGAGAAGAAAGTGCGACCCCCAGGTAAACGTATTTTACAGTCCGCTAAAAATCGAGACGGCCACGAGTGATAGGTGTTTTCTTTTTTTTGGGGGGGGGGACGTCAAGGCTCAAGCTCCCGTAACTTGAAAATCCTAAAAAATCGCCAGAAAATTACGCCTGTATATATATAACTAACCCGAGGCAGTAAATTCGGGGGAAAATGCATTTCTGTTTGAGTATAGGTATTATATTATCTATTATTACAGAGATGGCCAGACGGTCGATCGCGATCGCAGATGATTTAAATGTCGATCTCCATTTTGTTAGAATTTATTTTTATGTAACTAGTAGTTAAATAACATTTGCTGAACATTTTTATCCTAATGTATTATCTTTATTTTCTTGTAAATTTGTCAAGTAATACAATTACAACATTTTAGTTTTATTATTTTGTACATGTATGTGTACTATGAATACCAATTAGGTAATTTATAATTATACTTTTTTTTGTTAGGAAGTCGATCCTCAAAGGAAAAATATATTCTTAGTAGATCACTACCAAAAAAAGTTTTACTACCCCTGTATTATTACTATTATTTCAGTAGTGATTTTACTATACAAAATTCGATTTTAAATGTATATATATATATAACTTCGATGAACAATTCGGTTTGAACAATTTTCCGTTGTTTTTTTCTCTCAGCCTTTTTAGTTCCTTTTTCAATATGATATTTTTTTAGCGATTTGTGTTTCGTTTTGTTGTTTTATTTTATTTTTTAGCACGAAACACGATTATTCAATTGATGAATATTTTCAAATATAATATTATAAATTGTTGCATTTCGGTGTGTATTTTTAATAATAAATATACGGTTGTTTTGACGGAGGAATTTTTGACTGTGTTTTTCAGATCAAAAACAGCCCAAAGAGAACTCGGAGTCCACGGAGAACGACGAGGATGATCAAGCTAAAGAATTGGACCACTCTGGCGTCAGTCAACCAAAGAAAAAGAAACGCAAGAAGACGAAGAAGAACAAACAATCCGCTACGGTCGGTTGTTCCCCTTGGTCTCCTTGCGCGGAGACACAGAATTCAGAAAAGGAATGCACCTCTTTTTCAGCGGCGTGTGACGCCCGAGTTTTTCCCAAGACGACGACCACCGTCCCGTTATCGACGTTGAAAGTGGACGTCAGCACCCCGGGCGATACGCTGCCGTCGTCGCAGCTGACGCCCGGGGTGGATGCGGCCGACGAAGAATGTGACGAGGATGACGACGTTGGCGGGTTTGAGGATAGCGTTCGGCCTCACCTGAATATGTCCGACGTACAAATTTGGTCCATGTTACAAGAATATTCTCTTTCGACTGAAGAACTGTATGGGTACGGGTTTCCGATGGACTCGACCACCGACGAAGGACAGGTGGTGTTTAACCGACCATCGATGAAACACAAAAAGTTAAATCCCGTGGCCAAGGAATTTAACCTGGCCGAAAATTCAAGGGCGTCGTCGCCGACGCCCCCGACAACGACCCAGCAGCAGGACCAGCAGACTTCGGACGGCGACCGGCAGGCCTCCCGTGCCCCGCCTATCTCTCCGGACGAACTCGTGTCGTGCGCTCGGTGTACGGCAATTTACTCAAAAAGTCCCGACTGCTGGAACGCCCAGCTCACGGACGGCGAGTGCCTCTACCACTATGGTAAATTGAAGTTCGACCAGCTATTGATCTCAGCGACGTTTGACTGTTGCGACCGCGGCCCGTCGTCGAAGGGTTGCACCTCGGCCAAAAACCACGTGTGGAGTGGTTACAACGACGGTCTCAATTCCGTCTCCGACGAGGGTTTCGTCCGAACCTATGTCAAAAACGTGAACGAAGCGGGGACGCCGGTACAGCGTATGGTGGTGTACGCGCTCGATTGTGAGATGTGTTACACGTCGGCAGGATTTGAAGTCACCAAGGTGACGTTGGTGGACATCCGGGGATCGGTCGTGTACGACACGCTGGTCAAGCCGGCCCGGGACATAGTGGACTACAACACCCGATTCAGCGGTATTAAGATGGGCGATTTCGAGACCAAGCCGTGGAAACCCCTGGCGGAGGTACAGCGCGACCTGTTGCGGTACATCCGATGGGACACGGTGCTCGCGGGTCACTCGCTGAACACCGACCTGACGGTGCTCAAGATAATTCACCATCGCGTGGTGGACACGGCGGTGTTGTTTCCGCACCCCAAGGGCGAACCGTACAAGCAGTCGCTGAAAACGTTGGCGGCCAAACTGTTGAAGCGGTCCATACAGAAGGTATACGGACACGATAGTAAAGAAGACGCGCGCGCCGCGATGGACCTGGTGTTGCGGTACCTGCTCGGCAAAATGGACTCGGACCGGACGTCCGGGTGGCGGCATCAGTCGCACGACCGCAACGGCAGCAGCATAGGCCACTTCGGCGGTCCGCGCTGCGCCGGCACGCCGACGGTCATGACGCCACACCGCGACGGGCGGTTGTAGCATCACGCCACTGCCGCGGGTCATAAAGCCACGTCGTGCAAACGTGCCCAAACCCCCTTACTGCTTGTTCCTATTTATATATACCGGTACTATCCGTATGCAAATGATAATGCGTACGGCGTGCCCGCGTATGATTATAATATATAATATATACGTTTCTATGTATCTTATATACGTATCATATATGTAAAATATATACGTACCTACGTAAATATATATGTGTATATTTATATATATATATATATATATATATATATGTACTTTTTTTTTCCTATTTTTTTAAAAAAAAAGAGAAAAGAAAAAAAAAATGAAAAAAAAACTTTTTGTACGACTAATAATTATTCACTCATTTTGACATTTTGTGATAAAAACTGATCGAGCGACGGACGATCCGCGGCTAATACGGTGATCCCCCGATCTAATGACTGAATTATTTGTCAATAATTAAACGCCCACCCCCCCCCCCCCCCCCCCCCCCC